>JAVYIG010010951.1:0-64658 GCA_035222895.1 Strongylocentrotus droebachiensis | reverse complement strand
CCCCCCCCCCCCTACTGAGAGCACTATCGGCCAGTCAGATATTGACCAAAAACAAAATAGGCCTCACATTAATTTTAAGCACTTGGGCCCCTCCACTTTGAAAAACACTCTGTTGGCCCTAGAGTATTTAAATGAAAAGCAGTTTCGGAAGATGGTTCATCAAAATGATTATCTAGTGGTCGTATCACTTGACTGGGGATGCAAACTTATGTCTTTTGGCAATTTCATCTTCAATTGCTTCACCGCACCCAGGTGTTAATGGGTAATGTTAGCATTGCCATGGAATTTAATCTTATGAACAGGCTAATATTACATTGTGAAGCGCTTTGAGCAGGTTAATACTTGGTATAGCGCTTTATAAAAGTAAATTATTGTTATCATTATTATTATTTTTTACAAAATGGGGGCTATGGCCACTTCCCAAAAACCAATCAAAAGAAGAAAAAACAGGAATTCCAATATGTTTGGCGTAAATCCTTGATATGACTTAGCACTTCCATTCCTATCCTGATCATCACCTCCTGATCTATCCACAATCAGGAACAACACCTTTGATGGCAAGGATGTGCTGTATAAAAAGAAAATGAAGAAGCAAAAAATGAATGAATGAAAAATGAAAAACTCTGTGTAGCAACCTTATCTGGGATTCCATGACATTTGCTTCGGCAACAGTTGCTCCCTATAAATTCCATGATACACTAATTGAATGATGAACTTCAACCATGGACTCGACACTTTACAAAACCTAAATCCTAACACTAAACCTAACATTGAAACCCTAACCCTAACCCTATAGCTTAGAAGAAATAAAGCCCGGATCAATTGTCGGCGGAGCAAGTGTCGTATCACTGTAATCAGGATATTCATTCATAATCAATAAGCAGATACACCCAGCAGGTCACAGAAGAAATGAGATCCTTCATGGCAAAGATGTAAATGTAAATCTGAATCAACTTAGCATGGGCATCAATCGGAATATGTTTGTGAAATAGATTGACATCTTCCCCCAACCCCTCCCACCCCTACCTAGCATGGTTACATCGACATACCGGTAAAGAAAGCACACACACACAAAAAAGGAGGATATCCCCCCCCCCCCCTAAATAAGGAGACTTTAAATATTAAAAAAAAAAAAAAAATCATCCCCTTCCCCACCCCCCCCCCCCCCATCTGATGTCCATGCGACTATTTTTCAGCCTGATGACACCCTTTACTGTCCCCATAGTCCATATATTTTTATTTTTATTTTGTGTTTGTCTTCAAATAAAAAAGGTTCATACATGTACATATGAAGAAATTTGCTTACTTTTACAACATGTTGACATCACCATTCTCGGACAATCCAGAGGATAGTACCGGTACTGATAATTTTGTCTGTAGGCAAAACAAAATGAAAAGTCAATTCAATACATGATATAAAATGATTATCCCTAAAATGTTGCTCCCTGCTAGTAATTTTATACATTATGGTTCGTGACAGGACAAGTAAAATCCAGGAATCTGCCTTTTTCAGGAGAAGTAATAGTTCTTCACCAAACGTGATGCATGAAACACAGCATAACTCGAACATTTTAAATGGGGGGCGGGAGAGGTGACACTAAAATTTAACCACAAATTCACCGCATTAACCAACCCCTTTTAGGTCCGATTTTCGGAAGTGATTTTAAGTCATTAATTTTCGTCGTAATGTAGGGATTACGATCACATGACATAGTCTAGTACTGCATTAGTGGTTATTTTTGGAAATTTCGCAAGTCAGACCTCACAATTTCCATTCCAATATGATGGCTATTTATAGTAATGAAAACATTACAAAAATTGAGAAATTACATGTAAGCTTATATGCGATTTCCCCACCTTGTCCCAAATCGCAAAAATATTTGTAAGCAAAACTATTGTCTTATGTTCAGCATCATTTTATAGAAAGGTTAAATTAAATAATTCACTGCTCTGGTATAGCGCCTTTATTTGTTGCCCTGAAATCTATTATGTAATTCCACATTTATCGATAATTTATCGAACCTGAACAGAAAATTTTCATCCCCCCCCCCCCCCCTCCGGTTTTTTTCTCTCCAAATTTTAAAATATTTAACAAAAATTAATGTGACTAGAGCTGTAGCAAGTTCCCCAGAATGTCAGGAATGTGACATTTTATCACAAACCCTTAATGGACGCCTCAAGGCTCAATTAATATTAATCACAGAACCCCCTCCATTCACGCAGGATTATCAGTAGACTTCTATACCCTTCCATCTACCCGGTGGTCAGGGCCACCTGTACAGGCCGTTAAATTAAATTGGTTTAGTCTAATTTGTTAATCAAATTTTGTGCAATTTCTTTAGTGCTTTTTTTTTTTAAATTCACTTCTGTCACATATGTATTGGTCACAGTCAATGTCAATGTCAATGACAATTACACACATTTACTGCTGCCAATTTATTTTATATTAGACTCTAGACCCTACGTTTTTTTTTACGCCAGTAACTAACGGTTAGCTTGTTTGAAATTGGGGCTATGAAATTGGTTGGATCTATTTTTATATAAATTTGCTCATATGTTGCGGATACTATTTCACATTAATTTATTTTTACCCTTTCGGGTAGAATAAGTAAAGTTATAACGCCTACCGCTACCTACCCAAGAACGAATAATTCGTACACAGCCCCAGGCCAGCCAGCTCGGCTCGCAGCCCGGCGCGGCCAGGGCAGGCCAACCACAGCATGCACAGCACAGTCAAACAGGATTTCAGCACAACTCACTCAGTCACAGCTCAGTAACAGCTCAGAGTCAGACACGATGAAAAGTAGCAGCTAACAGTTCATTTACCCAGAGTCTAGTGAGACACTAGATCCCCAAAGAAATATCCAATGTACGGCCGACCGAACCAGTCCTGGATAATTATGTAGTGCGGATATTTCCCCCTTTGTTTTTTAGGAATTAGCGCCGGCCGACCCAAATCTCAATGTTTTACAGGCGATGATGGCGTAGCTAGCTCAGTCAATCTCGATCTCTGGCTCAGTACAGTACATGAATCGATCATAAATGTCATGCAACGCAGGTTAGCCGAAAACTTCAGCAAGATACTACTCCAAATCGTTGGGCGATTTTAGAGCGGACTTTTGGCGAGAAATGAATATACGAACGTAACTGTCTCGTGATAAACGCATGATGGCGTCGGTCACTTTAGGCTTTTGATTCACGATCTTTCGATCTTTCGCAATGAATTTTATTTTTGAAACCTCATCTATTTTCTCTTTTTTTGGATAGTGAACGAGTTCGATTTTCTCTCATATTTTCAGACATCGTTAATTTGATATTTAGCGAGAGGATTCAATACAAATTAATTGGATTTGAGGTGATTTTACATTGTTAACCAATGCCTTTAACCAGAGTCTGGTTTATCTGAATTAGTAGAATATGGTCCTTTGATTTTCCGCAGTAGATAAGCAGAGCGGCTGAACCTTAAACTGAAGTGAGTTCAATATAAAGTTGTTCTTGTGATATGGTTTTGTCTCCTATTTAGATACTTGTGAAGAATATGCTGAAGACTCGATCATTTCATAACCCCTATAGGAACTCCAGGAAAGGGAGATTCGCTTTGTCATCCCTCGGGTAAGATTTAAACTTGATTCATCTGTAATGTTGGGAATATTTTCTTTCAAATGGATTTGGCACCTTACGAATCCTGTATGTTATATTGTTATCTGATGAGGCTCCCAAATATGTACATTATTAGTTTTATATTAAAAAATAAGAAGATAAGCAACACTTTAAATTTTCAAATTCTTGACATGATTTTGAAGATGTTATGTTCCAACACTGTGTATTCTAGTGGAAAGAAATAATTGCGTTAGATATTATACAAATGATGCATGCCAAAGAGTTCACTATTCATCTATCAAGCACTTATCATTGTCATGCTAATAACCTCTTATTTACCCAGGGTAGCCACTTCAGTTATGAAACTGCTCTTCAAGCAGGCCCTGCATAGCATAATATGTTATTACTACCCTTCTCCAATCTAATATGCTGAGCGCCTAGCTAGAAGGCAGAAGGTCCCATTGTTAAAAGTCTTTGGTATGACTCGGCCGGGGTTCGAAACCACGACCTCCCGTTCATGAGGCAGGCGCATGCTTAGTAGGGTTACTGTAGCATACACGCATAGTATAAGCACATTCATCTCTACATGCGTACACACCCAGTGCTACTTGTGTAGGAAAATAATAATGAATATTTTTTAAATTAAAATCTTTGACAAAATAAAGCCCGAGGCGAATGTATAACTAGGGCATGTGTCAGATAAATACTGCTATAAATGTACGTGTATCTGACTCTCCTAGAGGATAGACTTCAACTTCTTCTTCTTATCTGTGTTATCATCACTTTTATTCATCCGATTTTCATTTTGGCATTCTTTCCCTTATCTCTGCAGCTCCAGTGTGGATAGTAAACCCGAGGCTACCGTCAAATAAACCTGCATCCCTTCATACTGACTTCTAGTAGACACACATTGTTTCTTGTAAGTCCACAGTGAAAGGAGACCGATGGAAATGAACTGTACCAGACTGAGATTGTGGCTCGATGTGATGAAAGCTGTTTGATGTTGGCACAGATTGGAGAAGCTGGTTCTGACAGCCTCTGGAGAGTGGAGTTTAAGGATTGGTTTTAGGAAGATTTTTTGTTATTTTGTTGAAGACTCATGAGTGATCCAGCAGGAGGGATCTGAGTTACTGCAGGTGCCATGAATTAGATATGGCAAGTCAGAGGATGCTGCTACGTGGAGAGCAAATTTTATTTACCCACCCCTTACAAGAGTAGGCGTAGAGCAGCCTTAGAAATTAAGGAAGGAAGGAAGGGAGGATGAAATGAAAGAGAGAGAGGAACGGAAAAGAAGAAACAGGGAAAACGAGTTGGATGATAGACTGCTACAATATGGATCATCTCTGCAGTTATGGTAGAGCTGGAAACCAAGAAACTGGAAAAGATCTGATGGGAAAAACCTGCAATAAGATGTCCTTTTGACTGTGAAATGGCTTGGAGATGTTCTCGTATTACCAATTATACCGTAGCCCATGGCTTATAAAATCAATTGCGCCATGTACACATATTCATCTGTACATTGCTTTTGCTCATATGAATGATTTTTAAATGTACATTTATTGAAAAGGTATTCAGTATTCTTCTCCAAGCATTATGTATGTGTGGCGTCTTACTGCTGACAGTTGATTTTGTAGGGCTATGTGGCGATTAGCATGTCATGTTAAGTGTTGATAGGGTGTATGAACTATGAAGATCAGTAGAAATCAGAGACATTCTTTTTAGTTGTATTCCTCTGTCACTTCCCTCTTTCTCCTCTCTTTTGTATATTAGAAGATTCATTAGGAGATTCACACCCACCCCCCACCTTTTCATTCCCTTTCTATCCATTCCCCCTCTGATTGTCTCTCACCCATTCCACACACTCTTAGAACATTATTTGATCATTCTCCCCACTCTTTCTTTTTTCCCTTTCCTGACTCTCCCTTCTCCTTCTTTCTTTCTCTCTCTCTTCTCTGTCTCCCCTTCTATGTCTCTATGTCTGTCACTCTGTCTGTCTCTGTCTCACTCTTTCTCTCTGCCTATCTGTTTCTCTTCCTTCTCTGTATCCCCTTCTCTCTCTCTATCCCATTCTCTCCCCTTCCCCCTCTGCCTATCTGTTTTTGTCTGTCTCTGATCTAACCTGCCCCATCCAAATAGCTACATACATGTATGTGTACATGTTGGTGAACAGAACAAAAATTTGCAATACTCTTTGGTATATTTGTGTGACATTTGTCTTCTGCAAACTGTATGCTAGTCGACAGACGTGAGGCAGTGGATCATTCCAGTGAAGTGTGTGTAGTAGAAGGGCATATGGAGCTCCTATCCTTTTAACCAGTAGACCTTTTATCTGACAATGTTTATGTGTCATAAGGACGTTACAGCAATGATGGAGCTGGTGCTGATAGCGTATGAATGTATGTAGAAGTATCCTGTATTGCTGTGCATATAGGCATGGACAACTCAAATGGCGATCTCTAATGCCACTATTAGTGCCAGAGGGTAGCAAATGACATCCAACATTTAAGGCCAAACAGGGGTATTGAAAACTTCCTATGAAAAACTAGATTGCTATCAAATTTAAGTGGAGTGAAATATTTGCATGATTACGGATGATAGTGAAATACAAATTAATGGAGGGAAAGAAAAACTACATATTGTCTGTTGAGAGCCAGAAGGGCATTCACTCATATACTTTTAAATAGAGTTAACGTCCTATTGGCTCCCATCGGACAATGCAGCTGAATTTGTTTATTGTAAAATGTAGTAGTTGAAGCATACGTGTACCTCATACATGTACATGTACCTCATAATCTGAAAAGGAATATATTTTGCTTAACTACGCCGATAGATTTCATTTTGATCAGCCTTTTCAAATTTGCTACTGCACAACTCATTTTGTTTCTTTGATTGTAGGATCTAAGACCAGATGTGTTCACCTCTTGTTTTAGCAGAATGAGTCAGGAAGAGATGTTTGTTTATTAAAGTTGGGGTAATATCCGAATTAAGTCCTTTGAAAGCACATTGAGACGCTATATCATAGTATGATAACGCTATACAAGAATGAAATATTATTACTATTGATATTGGATTTTAGAAATGACAAATATTGTCTGTGTAGAATATTAGTGCATCGATCAGGTATTGGTGTTATACAAACCAGTTTTGATATGAGATGATCAAAAGGTGACAACGGTTATTGATTAATTGATTTGTTTCTTTCATGATTTGATGTTTCAATGCTGCAAGTTATGGTGGGAATTCAAGAGAAAGGTTGGTATGACATTCATGCAGACACTGGACAGCGATCGTATATTCCACCAATGTTGTTTGAGTAATTGACTTTTTTTCAGCCTTTTTTGAAAAGGTGACATATTGATGTATGAAATGCATATGGTGTATATCATGGGGGATGTGTTAGAAGGTGTGGGATGACGAATAATGTGAATTAAAACATGAATTTGCATTTTGTCCCTGTTTCATCAGGTTGTAGTTGTTCTTTTTGATCAACAAGAAATTAGATATTTTGTGAAATGAAATTTTCTCCTGATTGATCAAAAAGGTAAAGTTTGTTCTTTTGTAAAATTTGGTTTGTATAGATGAACAAAAATCATATGTGGGTGTATTTTCTCCTGTGAACATTGAGATATGTGGCACATAAGCTGTTGCCACCATATGTTAAAGAAATTAATTAACCATTATTTTTGGGTAAAGCAAGAAAAGTAAAAGAGTAAGGCCAAACTTGGTGTCGATTTCTTGAAGAACTATTTTCCCCCATATACTCATGTCTTGAAACCTGAGAAATCTAATGTACAGAGATGAGCTGTCTTTATATACAGGGGTCAATAGGAACTACTTTTCAAGGGAATGAAAGTATTGTCTGTTTGAAGCCAGAAGGGTGCTAACTAATGTCATTTTACTCAAAGTTAATGCCCTTCTAGCTCCATGCAAACAGATGGTATGTTGTCTCTCCATTGTATTATGACAGGTTTGTTTGTATTAGCAGAGATTGTGCATTGTCTGTACTATAATTTTGTGCCGCTGTCAGTATATTGAGAATGCCCTCATTGAGGGCATGTTCAAAGGCCGAAATCTGATACAAACGATTTTATGTGCCATTATTACTTTCCTTCAGGTCAAAGATGTTGTGTCATTTAAAAATTCTTTAATACAACAATTATTCTATGTAATACGGTACAAACAATAGTCCTAAATGTACATAATGTATATTTGCATTCTTTTATTATAAAAGTAAACTTTTTTGTGTCATTCCTGTTTATATCTTTTTTTAAAACAAATTATTGCATCATCAAAGGAATTGTGCTTGTGTATATATTAATCTTTTCAAAAGGAAACTGTATATGTATATGTAAGACTTTTGTAATTTTGTGTTTCTTTTACTTGCTGAATTTCTGAGCAAGTCTGCTGTAGGTACTAATAGTAATACATTTGAAACACTGTTTGAAGACAAAAAAGAGGTAGTCTTTGTTTCATAGTACATGTACCTGAAGATTTAGGAACATGTTTAACTTTTTTTTTGTAGTATTGATGGACCCATAAATATATCATGAAATCAGTGAGCCTCTTTTCATCTCAATGTGTAATTGAATTGAAACCTGACATTGAAGGACTATCATGGGTTAACTTATTGAATAGAATATTATATAAATCATTTACAACTGTTCAAAACAGAAATAATAGATACAATAATTATATTGCCCTTTTTTTTATTATTTACAAGAACAAATGAACTATATTTTTTGTCACATTCATTATCAAAAGTCCACTGTATATGCACTTGCACATATTTTTATGAAATGTGAAGTAAAGTGAATTGAACAAACATCTGCAACCCTGTTGACAACATTTTATTGATTCTGTCCAAAGGACTAACATTATTTTGCCCTAAATCAATCTTAAAATTGATAATAATCAAACTAATTTTGTAAATGAATCTGTCTACTGAGAGCTAGAAAGACATTAACAGTACATACACTTTAACACACCTAAACATAATTTGTGTACAGCTAGAATATACACTGACCAAAAAATAATTTCAGGTGATTTGTTCAACTTTAATCTTTAATCTCAGAATTGTAATAGTTTGAGCATTAGATTTCAGTGATACAAAAACCAGGTAGATTTCAGCAGTTAAGCTACATAAGGTGGATAATCAGAACTAACTCAACCATTGAGTTGTACCAGAGAGTAATTATTAAAGCATATTAATTGGTATGACGTACAGGTGGCAGAATCACAACAAATCTGACTTTGAATTTTAAAAAATGTAAGAAGATTAAGCACATGGCGATTTACAGATTGAACTATTCCAGCATTGTCAGTGTATTAAAAAGTAAGTATATATGTATGGTATAATATCCAGGTACCATTTTGAGGTGTGAAAAATTTTAAGGTTTTCACAGACAAGTTTCAAAAATTTATTGTACATTAATTTTTGTTCATAAACTGTTCGTGAACTGACAATTTTTTATTGTTCCTGGTTGACTTTTGTTTTCTCCCATTTACAATATTCTGAAGTCATGAAGTGGTAGATAATTAAGATGGACATGGTACTGTTTTTTGTATATTTACTTCATTTGAATTTCTGTGGAAAGAAAGAAGCATTCAAGCATTGTTTTTGTAGAAAATAAACTGGGACTTATTCCAACTTATTTTCAAGAAAAATTATGTCATCCAAGTTTGAAGAATTTTTAATTGGGAATGATGTCATTATGAAGGGGAATGAAGGGTTGTGTGTAGGCCTATGTGAGAGTCAGAGCTAGAGAGAAAGACACAGAGATGGAGAGAGGGGGAGGGAGAGAGAGATGATGTGGGAGAAAGGAAGGGGATATGAGTGTGGAGAGAGGAAATGAGAGAAGGGGATGAATAGAAATACAAGAGAGAGGGAGAAGGAGTGAGGGTTATGTGGTGGTGGTTATTTTACCTGACTGCTATGTGTGTAGAAAATATGGGAGAAAGGGGAAGAGAAGAGATAAAGAGATAGGAGAGAGAGGGGGGGGGGGGGTGCATGTAAGATATATATATAGAGAGAGAGAGCAGGGGTGAAATAAAAGATCATTGAGAGAAGAGATTTTAAGGAGAGGATCAATGGACAAACGGAAGGATTCAGTGATTTAGATATGAGAAGAGTTGCATCAGGACTTTTAAAGGGCTGGGATGTCAAATTTAGACATGTAATCCCTCCCCGTCCCTATCCCCTGCCCCTCCCCCTGCCCCTCCCCCTTAACAAAAATTATGATAATAATAATAAAGGAATACGCATATAACAGAATATAATGATAAAGTCAGTTAGCCATCATTCAGTCCAGTTTTGCAAACCCGCTCAATTATTGTAGTGAATGAATAGAGCAAAAGAAAAAGACTGGATCCAAACTGTAATTTTTTCCCCAAGCCTTATTGACAAAAATTGCTCGTTATCCTCATTAATTAAAATTAAAAAAAACTCAATCTGCATAAATCTTTGTATAGGATCTAGACCACCCTCCCCCCCCCCCCACCCCCCCTTTTTTTTCTTCTCCCTCCCCCATTCACCCGCTCTCCATCACAGATTGATGGTTGCATTCTGGAGTATAGCTTTCGATCAATGTGTACGTGCGGGTCTGGTAGTGCAAAGACTAAGCATTGAACATTATTTTTTTCGACTTCGAAGCCAGAGCCCAGACATCCTAAATTTCAGGCTTCATCTGAATTCTGACCTCCCTTGACGTTCATTATTACATTAGTAAGTAAATTCATTTATAAATGTTTAGATTGCCTTTTAAAACTTAACGTATGCATTACGAATATGGTGGTATTTTGTATTATATGTCGGTGGTGATGACTTTCTGGGAGTGATACCGGTCCCATACATAGTATTTCGTGTAACCTAAACAGTTTAAGTCATTTCTACAAACTCTAATCTGCTAAGTACGGTACGGTATAGACAGCAATAACCATCTGATTTGGGTCATTTCTTTAATAAAACTGACATTTGTTGTCATTCCCCAATACAGATGGCAACCCAGAGATCTCGTACCGTGGGGGTAGCTATAGCCAACAATGGCAGCTTTTTGTGTCAAAACATTTTCTCCCCGATTTTCTTTATTTAGATCTAGATCTAATTTTCTGATTTCTAAATCAGATGTAAATTAGGTCGGTATGTCATTTGTCCTAATTACAGTTATCAAAATTTGATAACTTAATATTAAATGTATAATTTACGGACTTACTTATATGAATTATCCAATTTGTATTTCCGAACTGTGAAACGGTACGTTCATGCATTCGAAATATTACCCGGCGGCCGATATATTTCCGGGTCCACCTACCAAAACATAGCCAAATGGCCAATCAGAGCACTCGTTTCGTGGGAGTTCGTTGGTCAAGCTGGGCCGACTGCGCGGGCCGACTCGTACGTAGCTACGGTAGCTATTGGACGTTCGAAAAGAAAAAATGAATATTCATCAACTAAAACCACGACGGATAATGTTGACGACGAGACTTTCTCGGATTAATCATTAATTTAGGATCTAAATGAGCAAGATATCGTAAGTCAAATAAGCTATATATATGTTATTTTTAATTTGTGTTGTAATTCCAGCAGTTATGAGGATGTAAAGAGTGAAAATCTCGTTGCATATCTCATTCATCGCGGTCCGGTCGAACCGAACCATTTGTTCCGTACAGTGCCTCACAGAAAGAGGTCCCCAGACTTCAGTCTCTATAATCGGAGGTCTAGTGGAGCCAGACGTAGTCTCAGTGGAACAACCGACGATTAGAGAGACTGAAGCTTTCGGTCTAGGTACGGTACGGTAAATACAATATGCAATTTATACTGTGTAGCAAAACTTAATTCCACTATACGCATTTTTATCACCAAAATCATTCACACAATACCATTTTACAGTCATAGTTGGATCATTAGACTGAATTCTAAATTCTGAATAGAACTAAGTTTGTCAAAATTCTCATCACTGCTTTTGACAGGGTTGTCAACCCTCCCGCATTTGGAGGGAGTCTCACGCCACCATCATGCTCATTCTCCTGCCGTCCCACCAGCTCGTAGCGGGAGACTCCCTACCACGCCCATCCCCCGTTCATCCCCCATTCTCCCGCAAACGATATAGAATCTCACGGTTTAACTTTATGAAAAAGCCTCCCGCGTTTGTTCCCATTGTGGTTCGTTCGATAGCGTTTAATTAGGACAAACCAGCCTTCAGTATCGTATGCAAAATATCTTGGCTCAAGGAGGGGGGGCTGTTGAGTAAAAAATAAAGATTTTTATTTTTAGTGCTCACTATCGCCCCTGAAGAAAAAAAATATTCCTCCAAGCAGTTCCCCAAAGTTGACAGCCCTGCTTTTGAAGCATGAACAATGTAAATTTCCCAAGAAAACATTGCCACTTCAAAGTTCAATGAACCTTTGGCAATAGAAAAACAAAAACTATATTATTCATCGACTGCCACTCACTGTGAAGGTCCAGTAGTCTACTATAGATCTATTGTACAATTATAATGTCTTTCAAACACAGGACAGTGACCCAAGACAGCTGAAAGTGAAAAAAAAAAAAAAAACTTCCAGGACTCCAGGAGAAGCTGTACTTCTTGCTCAGGATGGAGTCCGGCAGCTGTGAAGTAAGTGAGGTCCCAGACTTTATCTACGTTGCTGGTGGCCAGACCTACGTCGCCACGTCCCAGGAGGAAGTCAGCAAGATCATATCATCCTACGAGAGAGCAACCATCGCCAGATTCGTCGTCGAGCATCAGAGTACTAAGTTTGGCACAGAAGGTATGAAAAGGCAGACTCTATTTCTTTCTAGTTATTTTTGCTTAAAGCTGCTAGCTGGACACTGTAGGGGTTAAATAATTATTTTGGAGCCAGAAGGGCGGATACTAAAGACCAGGGGGCCGTTTCTCGAAACCGTCATAAGTCTAACTTCTTAGACATCCCATTGAAACGTGTGTTTTGGAATTGACACAAATTTCTGTGGGATGTCCACGAACTTAGACTTATGACAGTTTTGAGAAACTGGCCCCCGAAAGCTTGGAGAATGGCCATAAGGAAAATGAAACGTTAAACTCTACAGCGTGCAAAAATTTGACCCTGAACGATGATGATGAAAACACATCTCATTATATCAAATCAGACCAGATGTAGGTGTTATGAGTTCTCCTAACATCTTTCCACCTCTTTCTATTAAACTTGATATTCAATAGTGTAATAAAAACAATAAGCGGTAGGAAATTAGTTTTTCAGAAGAAGCTGCCTCCTGTCATTGTAATAACAAATAGATTTACTTGCGGGAATGCGACAAAAGTAGATATATTTTATATTCTTTCTTTCATTTGTCATTTTTGTTGTCATCCATAGATTGGCATGGTAAGAAATTGTTTCGCTGGTCTCTGAAGAGTGTTCCCTCAGCCTTTGGTCCAGCCATCGTCATAGGAACCAAGGTGCTTTGCTGCCACCAGGGTAAAGACCGCCACCTGAACTTTAAGAAGCTTAAGAGAGAACAGACGAGGCAAAAGAGGATGGTAAATATGTCTCTTTCAGTTTTTTCCTATTTTCTTTTTTTCTTTTTTTAATTGTGGGGGAAGGGATTGGTCAACAGGTAGGTACACTGGCTCTATGGTGATACCTTGTTAACCCTTCGTCCACATTGAAAGAAGTAAGGCCTTGCAGCATTGAGGGAGGAGGGGTGGGAGGAGGGGTAGGAGGGGAGGAGGGGAAGGGGGAGGAGGACTAAGGTTGTGTGTAACTGCAGTGCTTTTTGGTGGGAATTCGTTTACCTGTGGTTTAGTGAGTGAAATGTGGTCTTGTAGCTTCTTAATGGGTGGTTTGGGAGAATTCAAAGCAAATTTGTTAACAACTTTATAAAATCTGTCCCAAAGTGATTGGAAGCAAGATTATATGGGTGGCAACTATTCAAGCCTATCAGGATGTTCAATAAAAGAACAGTTGCAGTCTAGCTAATAAGTCAGGGGACTGTGAATCACAAGGTACAAGTGTCAAGTTCTTCAATGAGATATTAAATCCAGTTGGTACCTTGTTCTTTTGAATATGCTGTAAAATGTAACAGTTAGGCAGCTTAAGCCAGGGTAAGAATTTATAAAGCTCTACTGAAATGCAATGTGACATTCATAATTTCATAATGTCATATGGGCTATGTATGAACAGAGTATTTAACATTTTATTTTATTTTTTATCTACCATACCTTCCCTCAGGCTAAAGATCAAGACATAAAAGAGAAGGATCCCACATCTAGGAAGTCTACCAAGAAGGTTAACTGCCCTGCTGCAATCTATATCAAGAAGGTTGCATTCTTCCCAGATTATCAGGTAATATTGAGATAAATTTGCTTTAGTTTGTTAAGTTTTGAATAATTGATTGGTTAATTGATTGATTGATTGCTTCATTCATTTATGTTTATTTCTCCTTGGATGCTGAGATATTGATCTTTGTAATAAACAAAAGAATCTACCTGTGAGGATCAAGTTATAGGAAACTAATTTTTTTTTTTAAGGATACCATAGATTGATGGGTGTCTATGTACACATGTAGGTAGGCTTATCACATGGAAAGATTGAAACTATAGATATGATATATGCGGGCACTGATTCAAGGAAGAAAAACTTTGTTTTACCTACTTCTATTGCTACTTTGACCTTTTAGTGTACATTCCAGTGTATGGAATTCATTGCAGTTTAGTTGAGTGTTAATAAACAAAGACCCCATTCAATGTTCCGTTTGAGGGGCTAGGAACTTTCCCTGATCCATGTCTTGCCCAAGGGCAGTCTTATTGGTTCAATTTATCACTTTGTTATTCTTTGTTATTTGGCAAGGCAGTAATAGTCTACATTTTGCAAATCTTGACCCCTATCAAATAAATTGATAGCTGATAGGAGAATTAAAAAGATGCTTTCTTTATAGACACCTTGTCTTCCTAAACCAGTGGAGTCTAAAGCAGGCTTCAAATTTATTATCCCTGTTCATAATATAGCCAAACCTGCTTTGCAACCACCTGTATAGGACCACCTGTCTATGAAGACCACTTGTTTTGTTTCCCTTGAACAGCGTTTTTCACTGAATTCTGTATTAAAGTAACCTGAACTTAAAGACCAACTGCCTATAAAAACAATGCCTATAAACAATGCCTTTAAGGGCTCATTACAGGTTTTACTGTAATATGTCTCACTCTGTCTTCACTTAATTGGTTAAGGTCACAGAGGCCACACCCCATAGGAAGAGAATGGCCTGCAAGCGCTTCAACCAGGACCGCCTCAAGAGACCAGAGTCCATCAAGGTCGATGTCAAGTTCTTTGTGACACTGCCAGACTCCAAGGACCACAGAAACCACCTGTCTGGAGAGGTAGGTTATGGCTTGACCCACCTTTTCTACCTTTTTTCATTTAAAAGGATAGCATAACTAATTTCTGGTTAGGACTTTATTGTGATCAATTCCTCCCCATATTTCAAGAGCCATATTGAGCAATGATGTTTCTTACTAGATACATACTTTATTTTAGTAATCAGTATGCACAAGCTGTTTATTCCATGTACACAAGGGCTATCCATTACATAAGGTTAACGATTCATGTATCTCCTAGTACATGTCTTGAGTGATTACTCTAAATTGGAATCTATCAAGTTTTTAAGTATCTGTGGATATTTAGGGGTCATGTGTGTCATGTACTAAATTCAAACTGGTCCGTTCTTTCTTTACAGGACCTCTTCAAGAAAATCATGAAAAACAGAACTTTGTACGACCCACAAGCTAGCATACCTAAGAAAAAGAAGAAGAAGAAGTCAAAGAAACGCAAGAAGCGGGAGAAAAAGACGAAAATGACAGACAGGGAGCCCGAAGGAGAAGAGAGTTTGGAACACATGGAATTTTCTTTCTTGCCCAGCACGTCAACTAGAGATGGAGCGAGCATTTCAGAATATAGGATGGATGAATCAGAACAACTAGTCGGCGATGAGGAACAGGGAAATGGTATTTCAGGACAAGATCTCAATGCTATGAGACAGAGTATCCATGTTGCGGGACCGAGTATGAGTGTTCAAGGACAAAGGATGGGTGTTGCGGGACAGAGTATCCATGTTGCGGGACAGAATCTCCATGTTGCGGGACCAAGTATGGGTGTTGCAGGACAAAGTGTCCATGTTGCGGGACCAAGTATGGAGGTTGCAGGACAAGGATTTAATGTTGCTGGACAAAGTGTAGATGTTGCGGGACAAGGATTACATGTTGCGGGACAAAGATTAGATGTTGTGGGACATCGTTTAGATGTTGTGGGACAAAGTTTAGATGTTGCGGGACAAGATGAGGATGTTCTGGGACAGGATCTGATCACTGTGGACCGAAGGCAACTATTACCAATGGACCATCTGTAGAAGGATGTCTTTTCCTTGATGCTTAGATGGATGTAGGTGGGGAGAGGTAGAAGATATATAAGATATATAAGAATGCCTGGTTTAACTGCTGCTTGGTATTACAAGTACTATGCATGTAGTACATGAGATAGTTTACTGATATCTTTATTATTACCAAGGTCATCTTATGTTTTGAATGCAGTTATGTCTACCGGCTCTCATTGGAAAGAAAGTTGAAGGAGAATCATTGAACACCAAGACCAGCAGAATGTTTTACCTGATGAACAGAGTGTGGTCTTTGGGCATTTCAGCATGGCTTGATAACATTTCTTATTTTCGCTTATAACATAACTGTTCCCTACCACCGAGGAAGCATTTCTTGCCAATCTTTATGGGTCGTTTGAACAAGCTCAAAATTGTCATTTGAAAAACTATGATGTCCACATGTCGATATAAAGCCAATTTAGATAAATGAAATACCTTTGAAGGGATCAAAATAGATGGTAACTTTTGAAATGCCAAAATCTTGCTTATGTACATGTAACTCTGAACATCTCGTCTGTATTTGGTGTTTATGTAAAATCATTGTTTTTGTGCATCCTCGTTTTTATGGGCAATAATTACTGTAACTGACAGAAAATATATATGGGAGATATTGCAGCTTACTATAATGTTGTTTCTTTTCTTGATCATGTTACAATGTGATATTTGACTGAGAAATCAGGTAAATAATTTTAAACCATGCATGGTTACTAGTTTGTCATTATGAACATGATGATTATTAACATAATTTCCCACTGTTAATATTTTGAAAATCTCTTGCCATCATAATGTATGCTCCTTTCTATTACAGTCTGCACCTGTTTAAAAATAATTGATGTTGACAATACTAAGTTAGCAGTGGAAAAGTTCAATTTAATTCTTAAAGGTTAAATATAATTGGAACTAGATGTGGCCTTGAGTATACCTGTAGACAAATTTTTGATCTCTACTCCCCTGTTTGCCCCAGCAACTAGAGAAGGACAGTGTATACAAATACTAGAGTCGCGTTCTCCACATTGAGAAAGAAAACATTTCAATATTCAATATTTCTTTGCACAGGCAAGATATATGTAGGAGGCGCGATAGCTCAGTTGGTAGAGCAATGGTCTCGTAATCCGGTGACCCGGGTTCGAAACCAAGGCGATGCGCTAGTGCCCTTTGGTAAGGTATTAATCTTCATTACCAGATTCCTCGGAGAGGACCTAAAGCAGTTGGCCGTCTGGTTGCTTACTAACAAGCATTGATGCTTTCTTAGCAGTCAGGTAAAATAACCATCACTAAATCATGTTTCAGGAGGTAACTATGATGACCCAGTTGCCTAATCAATCTCATTTGAAAATATGATATGTTTCCATTGCTGCTCAAAGAGTGTGGTACTTAGCTTGATATTCATTGACTGAAATATTTGCTCGTGTATGTTATATTGCAACTCAAATATGTTGTGAATTGGACATTGTAAAAAGGAATTTTATATTCTTAATTTATTCTCTCATGTTATCTTAACATTATGCTTGTTCGTGTATGGTTTTTGTACTGTAATTGTATATGTGTTCTGTGGAACCAGTTACTGGTAAAAGATCTTTATTCTTATTTGTGAATAACATTTCAAGAGGAGAAAAGGAAAATGGACCCTATTTTGCAGTTGGTAAATATCAGTGTATGAAAAATCTAGAATGACTTAAAGAAAATATTGATTTGAGATCTTTGGTAAATAATTTCAATGATTTTAGGCAGGATGCCCTCTATCACTACCGGTACATGTAGAGCCAGTGCAAGTGTATGTTTGGAGGGCACAAGTTTCAAAAGCTTGACTAAAGAAAGACTAAGTTTTTCTCACCTTTTTCCAAAATCTTTGAGGAACAACTCAAAAAATGATTTTTTTTTTTTTTTTTTTTTTTTGGGGGGGGGGGGGGGGAAGTATGTTCTACCCTCCTTAACACTTCCCCTCCATGTATCATTACCATTGTCGAGCATTATCAATTACAATGGAATTTACAAGAATTGTTTGTAGAAAATAAAAATGTTTTTATCGGTACTAGAAATTATGTATTCCTGATCAAGGAATCTAATTAATATTTTTGTCTTACATTCTTTGAGGTCTGTAAACAAAAAGTTTGAGTATATTCATGTCATAAAATGAACATTAGCTGATGCTATGTGAAATAAATGTCTTCAAAAGTGCTGCAGATAGCCTTTGTCTTCTTTGCAATTATGTGTAGAGTCTGCAGTGATGGTTCTAGGGGGCGGAGGAAAGGGGGTGAAGAAGGGGCATTTTCTCTTTTTTTTCGTGGACGGCTGCCATAATTTAATGGTTTGCACATACCCCCTTATTTTCAAATCCTGTTAAAGGACCATTCAAAGGTGTTTTTTTTTCTCATGATTTCTTGGCAGGCAGATTCCACATATATTTTGAAATATCATTGTTTTTCTATGTGAATACATGAAAATTAATTACCAGTAGAGGTCTAACCATTCTAATATGGTAAGATACCAGTATGTAAGATACGTGGTACAGGATGCATTTCAAAGTAGATTTCAGCCCAAGTTCTCCTTAGCTTTAATAGTATTCAAAGCATTAACACTAATGCATGCAACTCTTTCTACAAAAGAAATATAATAAATGCATCTTTCCTCGTCTTTTTAAAATTCAAGTTTACCTACTGCATAACAGGATGCTTGAGCAGATAAATAATTTATTCGAGAGGGGTATGACCTAGTCTATATACTAGACTAGTCTATAGCTACATTCAAGATTTATATATTTTAATTTGTGATTTCTATATTTTCTTGCAGAAAAAAATATCCCCACAGAAATATTTGCAGCTGCAGAAGGCATTTGAAACAAATTCTGTTTCAATTATAAAGAAGCAAATTCAAAGCGATGTCGTTCCACCATTGGACATTGTCCTATTATTATTCGTTGCACCTGTAGGCCTAGCTAGGCTGTATAATTTTATTGAGGAATTTCTCTCACTATGAATATGACTAACAAAGAAAGCGGACAAAATAGACAAAGGAACATCCCTTCACTGCTATTATGTAAAAAGGTGAATATGCATGTGACACCTGTTCTACACATTTTTACATAATAGCAGTGAAGGGATGTTCCTTTGTCTACCTGAGGAACTGTATATATATATTATCCGCTTTCTTTGTCAGTCACGTTCATAGTGTCTTTACGTCACACGAACGAACATGAACATTTTTGCAACGTGAATCGTCCGTTTTTTTCGTCATAAAATGAATGCTGCACCAACATTTGAATCATTTATCCTTTTCGATGGGGAGAAGAAGTAAGTCTGATTCGAACAGTGAAGAAATAAATTTATTTCACGATGGTTGGGAGTGTGATTTGTGGTGTGAACTTTGGGAGTAGATCTACTAATTTTAGCTACTTACACAGAAATCAATATGTGGGAACTGTAGATCTAGGTCATCCTGTCTTGCACATACATGTAGCTATAACGCACGGCCCAGAGTGCAATAGCGGTGAATGCAGTACGCGTTTACGCGCGAGGTTTCTTTAGATTGGTGCCGCTCTGTGCAACATGCATGCCGCTTGCGGCGCGGCGAGTATGTTGACAGTGAGCACCATCTGAAGAAACCGAGCGTAGACTTCTACACTGCATTTACGTTTCGCACATAAAATAGCGACACAAATGCAAAACAAACGAAAGTTTAGATCTTAAGTATTAAGTTAGAGTCTACGAGAGTTAGATCTAGAGTTATGTTGGTTCTACTACTTTTTGTACTAGTACTAGATCTAGGCCTAGAGGCTTACCAAGAAGTTCACAGGATTCGTTGCCTTGACTTGAGTAAAAATAAAATCCATAGAGGTCTAGGGGGTCTAACAAAAAGTTAGAGACGAGTCTTCATCAGACAGCTGAAATTCCTGGCCTCATTATAAAATCCCAGAGTCAAAACGGGCCTAAATCCAAGGCAAATCACTGGCAAAAACAATCCAACCCATCCCCCCTCCCTTTCCATAGACAATGCCCAAATCAATATAAAAATTATTTTAAAAAAATAAAAAAAATCCATGCACATCAATACCTTTACACACATTATAAACATATCCTCTCATAGACCTACATCTGTTTACTCACAATTCCAGACACAGAAGTATACCACCCCCTCCCCTCGACACACACACACACAGAGCTCCAAGTATAAATTTCACACAAAGTAACTTTGAAATTGGGCAATTCATTTTTTTTTTTTTTTTCAACTTAGATCTGTTTCATGTCATAATTCTCGAAAAGACATCCTTTTCAACAATACATAATGGGTATGGTATTAAGATATGTAAGAAAAAAAGGGGGAGCAATGTAGACAATGATATATGTATTTCCCCATGAAAATCATGTCATATTATCCTTGCCCAGTGTCACAACTTTACCTGAACATGCATGTACTTTAGTTCTACACGTAGTGATTCAATTTAAACTTAGAATAGAAAATCTGAATTCCAGATACTGCACAACTTCTCCCATACCATTCCAGTATAGATATATATTGTGCCCTTTTTAAAAAAGCGGTATAAAAATATGCTCGCCCTGCATCAACTTGATTTACTCCAGGCATGCAAGCTCCAAACTCTACAATGTCTACATGTACATCCCTGACATGACAAAACAACTTAAAGTTGATACTCTAAGCAAATAAATGTCCCTTAATTTGTTACCTACGGCAAGTATATGGTATTTTTAAGTTTTTCAATTACTTAGTATATCACAAAAAAATTCTGTCTACTCGAAATCCTCAATTGAAATGTTGAAAATATCCGCCTCTCTTTGCATAGAAAATCAGTCACGGCGCTGGTCTACTATTTATGACCTCACGTCCGGGAGAGAGTATATTCACGTACCCGGATGTTCCATAGCAAACGTGTGCAGAGTGATACGATTTTCTGCATATTTTTGTTTCAAAGGCTGAAAAGTCTAATAAATCATAATTATTTGTACAGTTCTTTACCTTCCCCTAGTACTTCATAGTATTAATATCAATTCCCCTTTTTAAAATTATGACATATACATGCCAACGATGTGCTATTAGTCGATATTTTCACCATGTAATTTTTGTTTTGGTGTTGAAATCGGCCCAGGCAAGGAGTGAACAGTAGCCTGTCTACCCATGCACAGTTCATTACCATACACTACAGCGATCTCCCGATGGTTTCTTCTTCCTTTTTCCCATATGTCTTTCGCCTTCCTTGGCCCTGAAGATCCTTCATCTACCAATTCTGACACCGGTAGTCAGGAGCAAGTCTTTGTTAGTTGTTTTTCTTAGCTGGCAACGTCGCTTTCATTCTCTTGCAATTGCCGATAAACATATAACTAGCGCACGTACGTTCCATCACAAGCAAGCAGCGCCTAGAGCAGCGGCTTGGTCTTACCTCCCGATTCTGCTCGCTCCACGAACGTTCATGCAAGAGCCGCATCACTCGCCAAAATATTATAGAGGAAGCGCGCTTGCATGATCTCGTTTAAGTTTGATATTTTACAACATAAAATGTTTAACTGGTACTGTATCCTTTTTTGAGGCAGTCACACACATCTATGATAAGTACTATCATAGTTCTAGACCTATTCGTTTTACAAAACTGCTCATGTACATCTGATGACAATATAATGCATCCGCCTATTCATAAGTGCACGATTTAACTTTAATTCCTAAGCAGTAAACTCGTCTTAAATCTCTACCAAATAGGTGAATATGAGGATATAAAAAGAAATCAGCGACTGGAAAATGTTGCTTTGTTATTCTTCATTCAAATGAAAACAGAAAATCCATCAAATATACTCCTTAACAACAACAAATCTAAGCTCTGACAGGATAGCATTTACGTAGGGATATCACTGCCATTCACTCTCACTGAGCCCATGACTCCCGTTCGTGACGTCACGGATAGAGGCCAGACTCTACGTGCACTTCCGGGTTTCAGACTTAGATATTTTGGTAGAGTTTACTCGAATAAATTCATTATTCTAAACTTGTTTTGTCGGGTGGACACCATTTGGTGTTATTATGGGGGTTAAAAGCTTTCTATTTATGTAATTATCTCAGTATTTGGGATTGTCTTAGAGTATCAACTTTAAAAATTTGGAAATTCAGACATATACACAATGGGACTGTCAGGATCATCAATTACTATTTTTTTTTACCAAACATAACAAACTGGAATGTGATGAGTAGGCCTATCATTATTTATCTATAATGTACAATTCAACTTTGCTTAAACAAGCAAATGTACATAAACACATGGGCCTACTGCAATTTGCAAGCAACAGCGCAATAAATGGGTCAATCTCTACTTGCTCAAGGAAATCTTCCATCATTGGAATGGTTATTTCACAAAATGAACAAACAGAAACAAGTCTATTTGGCCAAGTTTGAAATTGAAAACTAAGGACTTCAGTTTATGCCCAAGTACAGTACAGTGGGTCCTCATTATAAATAACAAACTCCTTGGGACCAAGGAAATTACAGTTAACCTTGCATAACTCGAAGTCACATAAGTCAAACTTTCCCTAAGTCAAATCAAATTTTTTGACCAAACTATACAAAACATGTGTTATTTACATTTCCTATGTCAAATTTTGCATACGTGTAAGTCAAACTATTTCTTGTGATCCCAACAGATTTGAGTAATGTAAAGTTAACTGTACCTCTTTATATCGAAACCTTGTTATATCAGGGCTAAAAAAGAATAGAATACAAATAAGCAGGACCAGCAAAATTACCTTTTCATAATTAGAGTTTCTTTTAACAGTGCTCTTTATATTTAAGGAGGTTGTAGCATATTGTTCCCAAAATAAGTTTTGCTTTCTAAATGAAAAAGATGGTTCTACTGAATTTCTTTCATGGCAAAGAACTGGCAAATAAATATTACAAATATGATATATCTATCATCAAGTATTTAAAGGGAATGTGTCCACTGCAAACACCTTTACTGTATATTCTATGAATACCTTTAAAATGTTAAATACAAGAATAATTTTTGAGATACAGGGAAAAAAAAAAAAACATAAGTCTTTGTGAGAATAAATCCCTTACAACGCTTGAAAGTGCTTTTTTTTTGCTCTAAAAGTTAACAAAATGTGATCAGAATTGCAAAATATTTAGGATAGCACTATTAAAATAACATTCTTTTCACATCAGAATGTCATTTTTCAACACTCCTTTTAATACTAGGATTTCTCTTACAGCAATTACAATGTAACAAATTAAAGGTACAGATTTACATCCTCTTTGTATCAATACTCTCAGACTGTTCTTGGGAACAGATACTCAGAGTGATATCAATGACTTGTATCACAATATTTTTGCATACTTAAAAAAAAAGGAGTTTGTAGAAATATACATTTGTTTGTCCTGAATCCAGTATTAGGATGATACATTTATACCTACATGGTGTACTTAGCTCAAATAAAAGTTAATATTCATTGCCTAATTGCCCTCATACATGTATATTCACCCCTTGATTAACTAACTACACTTAGTGACACTGACAACTACAGAATCTTTGATGAAATCTCCAGTGGTGCTATGTTCGGTCTCAAGAAAGAGATTTGATCATATATGAACAAGGGCTAGTGTCGGAATTCAGGAGAGCAGTTTTCTCTCGTCCTCCTTTCAACGCTCTAGTCCTCCTTCGGAGGGCATACTTTGTATGACTGAATCTCTTTGTTGAGACCCAGACATTAGCACCAATGCCTAGATTTTATCAGACATCTCATTCCACATCAAATAGTTTTGATTCTGTTGCACCACCAACAGCACATGCGGATACGCTAAAAAGCCACCATTTTCAAATGTGAATTACAAACGGAACCATGAAGATCGAAACATCTTTGTTGTTTAAAAAATTCTGAAACTCATTTTTTTGCCTAAATTACTTTTTTTGACATTTTTTTTGGTAAAAAAACTGGGTCAAAATGAAAATGTGATAGGCAGATTCTTCATGAAAAATTACACCTGATTGTCTACTTTTGTTTTCATAACATTTTTTGTCATAATCCCCACATCAAACAAATGGGCTTCTGATTTTAGAGAGGAAAAAATTTGGCTGAGAAAAAGGGCCTTATTGTTGGCGTTGACTTGTTTCTATTGTCCTCTTGTTCAGTCTCCCAAATCGGCCGTGCCCCTCTACTGCCAGTCTAGCGTTAACAATTAAGTTAGATCATAAGACTGGAGTGAAAGGATATTCATTTCTTTTTAAATTTCACTTTCAACTCTACTGCCAGTCTAACGTTAACAATCAAGTTAAGTTAGCTCATAAGACTGGAGTGAGAGGATATTTTTTTTAAATTTCACTTTCAACTCTGAAACTTCAAATTTGTACTCTTAGTAAGAGTTCAAGAGACCCTGAATCAGGTTACCTAGCAATTTCTTTAATTAAATCTTGGTTAGAGTGATTTTGTGTCTGTTTTAAAAGAGTGCAGCAGACACGTTTCAGTGGCAGTGGCCAGTAGTCAGTACAGTGGCAGTGGCAGTGCAAGAACCCAGAAATTCAAATCCACTCTCAAGCTTTTTATTTAACAATAACATCTGAATTCTTGCCATTATTCACCATTCATGTGTTTATACATTCTAAGACTAAAAGTCGGTTGTTCTTTAAGGTTTAATAAACATTCTGTTCAGTTCTGGTTGAATTCTGTAGACCAATTCAGACAGAAGAAAGGCATGCCTATTCTGCAAGTTCAAGTTCAAGTTTACATACATAACCTATACACCGATATTAATACATGGGACCGATATGGCACTTCTTGCCTCGCACAAACAAGATGAAGAAGTTGGTTTCCACCCCACTCTGCTCACTTTGTTCTCCCATATTTTTCGTCTTTGTGGATCTGCGGGGAACCTATACATCTTGTACCCCTTCTCCGATTTATTGCTACACCCGAAGGCGCAACAACCCGTCATTTTGTCGTGTTCTTTAAATCACTGACTGTCAGCTCGAGCTCGTTTGATATCACGGTCGTGGTAAGAATGATAGCGCTGCGCTGCGCTGCGCTGCGGAGTGAAACAAAATGGCGCCAGGAGTCACGTGACCATCAAATTCCAGTCCCCCTATGTCGCTACTCTCTTTATGTAGGTACTCTAGCTAGAGCTAAGCTACGCATACGCTGAGCTGGGGGATCATGGTGGAGCGTACAATATTAGCTACGCGGAGCCTATTCAAATAATGCACTCGAGGCCGAGGCAGCGTACTACACGTACGCGCGCGTACTGGATATCCATGGTAACGTGTATTATAACTTTTTTTGCGTTTTTTTTTTGCAAAATCGTGCTTGCATCAAAAATTTGTACATGTCATGTGACGCGTATTGACCAATCACGATGCTTAAAATACTAGAGCCATTTTATAATTCGCGCTAACTCCAGCGAGCTCCGCCGCAACAGCCGCGGCGGAGCTCCCTGGAGTTGAGTTCGCACGTGACCTAAGGTCCCAAGTTCAAAATCTCAAAAAATCGGTAAGATTGCGAAAATCTGAATACCCGAATAGAGAGAGAAACTTAAAATTATACAATAACGTAATTTTCTTTCAAAATAGGTGTGAAATAATGAAAATATTAACAAAAGATCAGTAAATTTTGCAGTCATTTGCTGTTTCTGTTTGCGTCCGTTCGACCGTCCAAAAAATTATTAACTTCCCGATAAGGGTCTGGAAATCTAAGTTAATAAGAGCAGATATCCTCAAAATTGTAAGTAAAAGGTGGTACCAACTGATTGTATGATATCTTGCCTTGCAAATGATGAAAGTAGAGTCTATACCTTACTTTTATGTTATGGATCTCATTTTTGTATTAATTAGTTGTAAACCTGCGCCACTCCAGCAAAGCAAAGAGAGTCAATGCTAATGCGTATTGACCTCTAGCACTGCACTACATGTACGTGTTACTGGGCAGCATTTGATCCGGGCATTTGCACACATGAATAGTCAATACACTCATTTTTACATAAATGCACACAATCATGCCGATGTGGCTGATCGGCAAGTATGAGAGTAGACTTACAATTTATTCCTTCTAACATCAGTAAGTTGAACAAATTGTATTTTACTGTTATTTAGGTGTCATCAATTGTCACTAAAGTACCGATTTTTTGTGAAATCAGTTGAGTTTTGTACAGTAGTGCTTGAAATGTTGAGAATCAATAGCACAGCTTTTAATACACAGCCAGGATAGTAATGCAGCTATGTGTAATGTGCGCAAAGTAAAGTCTCTTTGTTTTTTTTAGTTGGCAGCGCGCACGCTGATTTTTTAAATCACAATATCTCAGGTTTCCTTTGAAGATAAATTTTCTGATTGAACCAATTTGTAGTTAAAAACTTTGCTGTCCATTTGGTAATAATTGAAATAAATAAAAATGTGTAGAGAATATGAGAAATCATAGATCGAATATCACATTTTCTAATATTTTCAAAAATCTATGTGAACTTTGGAGAAGAAGGAGAAGGAGAAGAAGGAAGATGAGAAGAATTTTTAAAAAGAAGAGGAGGAGGAGGAGTAGGAGTAGGCTTGAGATAGTCCGTCACTGTGTATACTGTATACAGCATTAATTAATCCACAATTGTTGTATTTCCTTCCTTACTCTTCAGGATCACAATTGAGAAAGACACCAAGGTTCCTAATGCAGCTATCTTCACAGTCAACAAAGAGGACCATACGCTGGGCAACATCCTAAGAGCGTAGGTACCAGTATCTTAAAGGTCTACCATTGTATATTTTGATCGGAGTAGCCTCATGAATTATTCATTCTGTGTGATGCATTTCTGGTGTACATGCTATGCACTTTGCACAAACAAGTAAATGTTCCAGCATGATGTATGTGCAATTGGAGATCTTAATTGCACATTCATAGGTGTAACAGTTGCTTAGTGATAGACACACTTGAAAATTTATGCTTTAGTGAAAGTTTATGCTTTCTTTTGAAAGGATTAGGTAACTTTGTCTCAGATTCTGAAACAAAATCCTGGATTTAGCTAATACTGCAATGATAATTAAAATCCTTTTGGTCAGTCAGGAACCCCATGACATTTACAAGCCGATCGCCTGTCTGATTATCAAGATATTTGGAAAAATCAAAATCAAATTTTGCGTTTTCCTAACGGTTTTAATAACACTACAGTCTATCGGGGAAAATGATTATGGTTAAACCGGTCACTCAAAGATTTTTACTTTTTTGAGGCACTTCATGATCACTTTGAAGCTCAATTTTTTTTTAGGGCTTCAATATTACACCATCTCACAGACACTGATAACAAGTAGGGCCGTGTATCTCAGATTTAACATTGTTAAACGATCCCTTTAATAAGTATTGATCGGTGTGAACAACTCATATTCTGAAAGTATGAACAAGGCCAATGTTCGTTGATGTAGGGCATGGGTGTATAGAAGATTTGTTCACAATTTTTAGAGTGTGAACAGCTTGAATTCTTAAAGATTCAGAAGCACAGACTTGGGTGAAATGGAGATCAAAAGGAACGCATCTCAGATTTAACATTGTTAAACGATGCCTTTAAGTATGTTCTGTGAGATGGATTGATGTAAGAAGATTTTCATTTACATTGGCCAATATTTCTGTAATACTGAAGTAGTGAAGGCTTCACAGAATCATGGAGCTAATCTCATTTGTGTAATAAATCCAAGTGCGCTACCTTTCTTTTTTAATTTTAGCCATGACAGTTCATTGTGGAGGTTTTTATGTCATTACATCTGATCGAGGGTCATTAGGTTCCTTGTGTTCTTGATCAAGACTCTTTTTGTCCATACGTGTACCTTTATTAGAATAGGATAATACATCATTTTGTCTTGGTCTCTCCTCCACGCAGCCAACTACTAAAAGACCCCCAGGTCCTGTTTGCAGGATACAAGGTGCCCCACCCACTGGAACACAAGTTTGTCCTGAGGGTACAGACCACACCCGACTACAGCCCCCAAGAAGCCTTCACCAATGCCATCACCGATCTCATCTCAGAAATCTCACTCTTAGAAGAGAGGTTTAATGTAAGTTCAACAAGGTTGAGTCAGAGAAGTTATAACATACATGGGTGTAGGTATTACAGATAATGTTGAGTTCTGGTCATGCAATTGCATTGTGAAAGAAAAGGTGTGGAATTAATCAGAAAAAGTTGATCATGTAGCATGTAAGTATTGGTGTGTACTGCAAGGTTCTCGAGTCATCAAAATCATAATAAATTTCTTCTTCTTCCTTTTTTAGTACAGACCTCTTTACAGAGTATTATCGTACTATACTGGGGGTGTGTGCAGGTGGACCACTACACCGGGGTTTCCCCCTACTCTTATACGAATAGTGCAGTGGGTTCTTAACATGCAAAGGTAGTGACTCTTCTCTACACGGGGCCTCCATTTAACGTCCTATCCGAGGGACGGAGTGTTTTCCACTGAACATAACCTGCGTCTATGAACAATGGAAGGGGCACGTTAACACACAACGCAGGCTTCAGTCATCTGCCTGGGTGGGAGTCGAACCTGGATTCTTTGGTTCGACAGGCGGACGCTTTACCGACAAAGCCAACTCTCCTCCTTATTTGGCCCAGTCTTGGTAAAGTAACAAGCACTGCCCACAGAAAGATGCAAAGGCACTACACAAATGGTGTCAGGGTTACTTTGATTTCTTTATCTTTCTATGCTCATTACTCTTGATTCTGTGAGAATTTATTTTCTTTTTTTATCAGAACTCAAGTTATCTTTAATATACAAATAATTCACAGCAGTGAGGGTATGAGTAAGAATTACCCACACAAGGTACCTTTGAAACAGTTTAACATGCCCGAGGCGAAAGCCGAGGGTGTTTGGACTGTTTTTAAGGTACCGATTGTGGGTAATTTTATTTTTTTTCTTTTATAAAAATGGTGTTTTATAACATGATGTTACTAATGACCGGTCACTATCAAAATTACGTGTTAGGCAAAATAAATGCCAGGTCACATGTACACTCTCAACCAATCATTTGATTAGGATCCACGTCATCATCTTATGATAAGAAATATCCACTCTAGGTTGCATGGGAACAGTCAGACACCCATGGCAATGGTTGAGGGTGTTTGGACTGTTTTGAAGGTGCTGAGGTTTGATAACGTAACTATTGCTCAGTTATTTAATGTATATTATTTGTTGTATTTACTAGTGACAAGGATCCTTGGCATGTGATAAATAACCCTCATCCGAAATTCCAAAATAGCAGAGTAAACGTACAGAATTAGGTCCCGAATAGGTGATTGACCTATCAGTCATTAGAAAATGCTGTTGAGTGATCATTAAAAGTGATGCCTGGATTACATTTGCCCCGAGCGCCGTACGATAAATTAGTCTACAATTTTTCGTAGAGATCGTAGGAGGCTACGGGCTACGATGTTTGTGCTTACATTATCTACGAGCATCGTGCCATTTATTGTATTGACCCTCGGGGGCAGGCCAGGGCAAATCCGCAGCCTCCGCACGGAAATCGTACGGAGCCCGTGCAGCTTCCGTGCAAAGATGACTGCTCAATATCATGGATACTGCACAGGCAGCGAGCAGCAACCTTGCGATAGCTGTGCAATGGCCGAGTCTACAATCTCTGTACAATTTTTTTTGCCCCCATGTTCACCAAAAAATTGTACATTTGCTGCACAATCAGTGCGAGGCCTCCGGGCGATGCCCGTGCGGGGATTGTGCAATGCCACCTACGACATGTATACGGGCTACGGGCTTACGATTTTTTCAAATTTGTTTAACTTCTCGCGAAACAAAATCGTAAAGGCTGCGGAGTCCGTGAATCCGTACGAAAATCTCACGGCCGCCTCCTGCCTCCGCACAGAGGCTGCACGGAAAAGGGGATACGGGCAGGATACGGGCTCCGTAGATTAATCGCAGGCCAAATGTATTCCAGGCATTACTAATGACTTATTCAAAAAGAAAAGTGAATGCCATCATGTGTCCACTCTCAACCAATCATTTGTTCAGACTCTTCATCATTTTAAAATGTATTTAATACAAAGAGAGAATCTAGTTCCAGATAATGAGAAGTCACCAACATTATGGGGATGCGAGGAACTTGGCTTCATTTCTCTTCTTTTTTAGTTTGCCATTTGATGGAAATGCGGGGGGGGGGGGGGGGGGGGGGCATGTGAACCCCTTTGAAGTAATAGCACTGATCATAGTAACATCAATTTGCTTCTTATAGTGTCTCTTTCAGCCCAAAGATGTCCCAATTTTTTTAACATGAATGTCATTTTCTCTGTCTTTTTGTAGGCCGCTGTCAGAGACAAGAGAGAAGGACAGGATTAAAGGAGCTTCTTTCTATCTCTACAAATCAAATCTGATGATGGATTGAAGGACCAACAACTAGTGGAAGCCGGAACATGTGGGCTCGTGTTCGGCGTTGGATCATGAAGACATGGTGCGGCTTGAGACCTACAAAGATAGCTTTCGCTTGATATCTGGAATGCCATGCCGGACTTCCTCACCTGTACGCACAGCATTCCGATCCTTTTGTGTAGGAATTATGTGAATGAGAATTGGAGACCGGTAGCCATAGATAATAATAATAATAATAAAAACGTTACTTTTAAAGCGCTTACCACCGAAGTCTCTAAGCGCTATACACACAAAATAGACTGATATACAAGTACATCTTATACAAAACTAAAAATGCAAATAAACATACAAATTACAATACATATGGAATACACGTCAAAGTGAACAGAGTTAGTTAATCATTGAACGCTATTTTTAATAAATGTGTCTTGAGACTAGTTTTGAATAGGTTAACAGTTTGACAGTTTTTTACATTTAAAGGTAATCTGTTCCAAAGTTCAGCAGAAGCTTTGCGAAAGGAGCGATTACCATAAGAAAGAGTTGACACAGAAGTAGATACAAGGTTTAATTGTGAAGATGACCGTAAACTGTGTGAGGGTTTGTATTCCTCGATTAAAGCTAAACTTGAGTTCTGGTAAAAAAAAAGAAAATGAATTCTCACAGAATCAAAGGAAACTTATACCGAATGTTCAAGATTACAAATAAATGTCATGTGCCAAACAATTTTGGAAGAAAATGTATACTGGCTGAGTAATGAGCATAGAAAGACAAGGAAATCAAGGTAGTACCAGCCCCGACACCATGCGTGTTGTCCCATATATAGCTTTCTGTGTACAGTGCGTGTTACTTTACCAAGACTCGGTCAAATTTATTATGATTTTGATGACTCTAGAACCTTGCAGTGCACACAAATACTTACATGCTACATGATCAACTGTTTCTGATCCTTTCCACACCTTTTCTTTCACAATGCAATCGCATTACCAGTACTAAAGTTTATCTTTAATTCTTGCAGATATTTTGGTGCCAATTCATGAATGCATTTATAAGTTAAAACTAAGATTTTGTACATAATGCGGTACGTCACCGGCAACGAATGCAAGTCGTGAAGTACTGGGGTGATGTGTTCACAAGAACGTGTGCGTGTTACAAGCCTGGCAGCAGAGTTTTGGATTCTCTGGAGTTTTGCAATGTGCGAGTCCGGAAGGCCATAAAGAAGGCTATTGCATTGATAAAGACGGCATGTAATAAATGCATGTATAAGCATTTCGGTAGATTTTTTATCTAGAAAATGTCTAATACGACCTATCTTGTACAAAGCATATGAAGCTGAGCGACAAATATTTTTTATATAATCATCCATCCTAAGATCATTTTAAAAAATGACACCAAGGTTACGTGCACTTTTGACAGGTTGTATCGGAACATTAGCAATTTCGACAGATGGTAAATGGGAAGACTTTCTGAATCGAGATGTTACATGTATAACCTCAGTTTTATCCTCATTTAACTTCAAATCATTAGCAGTGGACCAAGCTTTGATATCATTTATACATCTTTCAAGTTTAGTAATAACAGAATGGTCGGAATCACGTTTCAAAACAACATAAACTTGGGTGTCATCTGCATATATCATTCGGCCCAAACCATGCGCTTCAATAATATCTTCAAGTGGTGCAGTGTACAGAGTAAATGATAAAGGTCCGATGACGGAACCCTGAGGATCTGCATATATCATTCGGCCCAAACCATGCGCTTCAATAATATCTTCAAGTGGTGCAGTGTACAGAGTAAATAATAAAGGTCCGATGACGGAACCCTGAGGATCTGCATATATCATTCGGCCCAAACCATGCGCTTCAATAATATCTTCAAGTGGTGCAGTGTACAGAGTAAATGATAAAGGTCCGATGACGGAACCCTGAGGAACACCTTCAAGTGGAACATGAGGTTTGGATAATGAGTCATTAATGACAATAGATTGTGAACGATTCATAAAGTACGTTTTAAACCAATTCAAGGCAGTAGTTTACTAGTTGGTTCATTGTTCATGTTTGTACTTTCATACACTATATACCTATTATCGTTTTTATTTTTGTGTCATTATCTATGTATAATGTATGTGAATTGTATTCATAAGTCATACATTGTTATTTATACCTTTATGTTTGTTTGTACTCTCATACCCCGAGAGGGGGTCAAAGAGTCAATAAAATTCTACAAATCCTACAAATTCTACCTGATACACCATATCTATTACGTAAGCGATCAAGAAAAACATGACTGATAGTATCGAAAGCTGCAGAATAGTCTAAAAGTATTAAAACAGCTTCATCACCTTGGTCCACAGCTAACAACAAATCATTATATACACGTAAAAGAGCAGTTTCAACACTATGAGAAGATCTATAAGCAGATTGCATTTTACTACACAGATTGTTTAATGATATAGATAGCCCAAAGCACGTTCAATTGTTTTAGCAAGAAACTTAAAGGTATTACAAAGTTTTGGGGAATTTCGAAAAATGGGTGGATAGTGATTCTTTACAGTTTTTATATATTTGAATGCCCCTGTGGATGTATTAAAAACACCAGAAATTTTAGCCCCTAAAACACTTCCGCTTTCGAGAAAAATTGAATATAAAGATTTACCGGTGCTCCCGGTAAATTTTGATAAATTTCAAATATAGCTCCTACGGCCGTACAATGGAAGCTGCGACCATGAAAATCTCAGAGTATGTAGTTGTGGTATATAATTTCCGATCGAGAATAGCTAATCGGTCGATTTTAGTCAATAAACATTGTTTTATAGCGTAATTAATATCTTTACCTTGAGAGGGAGCTATTCAACATAAAGTGTTTATTATTTACAATTTCCTTATTTTAGAGTCGATTTCGACCGCGACAACGATCACTGACTATTTTAGGTTCGTATATGCTTCCAATATGTTCATTTGAACCAAATTCATGACACCATACCAAAACTTTGTATTACCTTTAAGGTTGGCAACAGGCCGATAGTTTTTCAAAATTTCACAATCCAAATTTGGTTTATTCAAAAGAGGAGTGATTTGTGCCGATTTCAAAACATCGGGAAATTGACCACTTTGAATAGACATGTTTATAATTTTGGTAATGACTGGTAAAAGCTCATCTAAACAGTTCTTAAGCAGCCATGTCGGCATTGGATCGAGACTACATGAAGTTGATGGAGATTTCATTATTATAACTCTGACAGTATCCTCTGATACTGGTGAAAATTCAGGAAATGAAGAATTGCATGAATCAAGCATGGATATGGAAACATCAGTTTTTGATGAATCCTTAAGAACATTTTTGATACTCCGAATTTTGTCTGTAAAAAAGTCAGAAAAACGTTCAGCAAGTGAAAGATCAGAATCGTCAGAAGGTAACACCTTGGATACTTTTGGTGAGCACAATTTGTTGACTTTTTGAAATAGCTGCTTTGAATTACAGCCTTCAAATTGTTTTGAATGATGGTTTTGTTTAGATTGTTTGATCATGCAATTATATTCATAACATTGGTTTTTGAAAATTTTGAATGTCAAAATCTGATATATCTGATTTTGTTCATCAGATATACCTGTACAAGCTTACTAACACCACAGACTCTAAGCATACTGATTCCTGGCCATTGGGAGTCATGTGTTATGCACTTTTCTAAAGACAGAGATAATCATTTTATGCCTGCTTGCTTCTTTCTTGAAAAATGTATAAAGCTTCTTAAATATCTGGAGAAGCAATTTGGAGGTAGCCCTTTGATTAATGTTTAGGGAGTAAATTAAAACCCTCTTTTATAATTTTTTTTTTGAGTTTCCATATGATGTCCATTTTTATGTAATTTTGATCATGTTTTGTTAAATAATGTAATAAATACGCTGTTAAACGTCATATGCAATGTAACTAGCCGTTTTGACTCTAATTCACTGTACGTTCAACTAATATTACCTAATCAATATATCGGTAGCTGAAATATCTGACCTGTATTTTCCCTATTTTTCTTCCATTTCTCTTCTCTAGTTTTTTTCTTTCCTCTGCCGTAAATATTTCTTCCAGATCTCTCTCTTTTTTTTCTCTCCATCCCTCTCCCCAAGCTTTATTTTGCATCCTCTCGGTTTAATCCTTATCTCTCTCTCACTTTATTGTTCTCTTTCATGCTATCGTTCCCTTTCATCTCTGTCTCTCGCCTTTTGATCTCTCTCTGTTCATCTCATAATCTCTCTCTTTCTCTCTTTATCTTCCACATCTATTTTACGACAATATAATAACCAGGAAATGCTCATATTAAAATTTGTTCATTTTTTTATTGAAATAGCAATCATTTTGTAATGATTTCACTTGATTTCCCCATTAATATGCTGGTTAAAACATCAAAACCAATTATTTTCTATAACAATGATATGTGCTCTTTTTTTTTTAGTACAAAACAATAGATAATACATGTACATATACAGATATTTTCAAGCAAATATTTGAATGTAAAGACAATTCCCCATAGCAATTAAGTATTCAGCCTTCTTAAATAAAACAATGATAGACCCATTTCAACACATAAAACAAAATATGATACAACATAATGTGTCTCTCTTTAATCTCTGTAGTATGCTTACAACCTTCTGAATTATTTCACACAATAATAATATCTCTGTCAACTTGAACGCACATATTTCAAAGAAAATGAATAATCAATTGCATATCTGTTCAAGCATCCTATCTAATAATTCATGTCTTCAGAGTAATCTTGATTTCTGGTATTAAACAAAACTGCATATTTAAAAGTGGTAAGAACACATTTGTTGTCTCTTCATCACGCAGTTAATGGAGTGTTTGAACCAGCAAACGTGCAACCGCTGATAATCACACACAGCAACATATATGCATGTATGGGACTACATGCTTGACTTTGTGTGACTGCTAAGCTCGATTTCTTCATCTTCCTAACCTGACAACTGAGTTTTCACATTTTCTATCAATTTCATTCTGCAATCTTCACTTTAAAACTTTGGGCACCATGGCCAATTTTGTTCACTTCTCTAAACAAAACGCAAGACTCCTTTTGAAATTTTTCATTGTAAACTCTGAATGTTGAAGTCACATTCTTACATGTCTATCTGGAAATTATGAACACTAGTTATCTTCAGAAAGACAATAAATCTGAATCTTGTTAATCTGTTCCTGAAAAGAAAAAAAACTTATATACCTGTGTCAAAACAATAATAATAAACTGTATTCCATAATAACTGAGCCAATAGTAGTTCCAGACAATTTGTGCATTAAAAACAACAAAATTAGTTCTGCGCTCACCCACTTGTGAACTTCCATAAAAACAAGATTACATTTCTTTTTCAAGAAAAAGCAAAGCGAGAAACTTCATGCATGATGCATCTTTCTTCTATCTGTAAATGAATCTTTCCAACAAAATTGATCTCTCTTCATATAATAATGATTTTTTCTGTTTCTTGTATTCCCCCAAAATAAGTGATCTGATAACAAAAATACTGGGGATCAATTTCATTTAGTTTTCTTCCACAATAGAACACCAAATAAACAGAGATTTTGTCCTGAAATTCTATATATTATTGACTCAATTTCAAGAGAAAATTACCAAAGTATATCACATGTAACAGAGTTGTAAAGGTACAACACCCCTGTAATTAACACTTTAATGTAAAAGTGATGGAGAGGAATGGCGCTTAAATCTACATAACAAAGACAATTACAAGCAAACTTATTACCAAATAGTAAATTGAAAATTGAAACCTGATTTCTCTTCTGTGTATTTATATCAATTGGATGTGGACAAAAATAGTGTTTTAGTGTATTAACAATTTATTTAGAAGTTTACTTTTTCTGCATAGCTTGTTCATAAAAAGCACACTCATTTCAGTAAATGTTTAAACCCTGACGATAGTTTGCTGGATGATTTCTAAAGCACCAATTGTCAAGCACTCTCATAATTCTTTTTCTAAATGAGTTTGACAAAAAATAATCATGTCATGATTCAAATTTCTTAACTAATTTATTTCATGGCTGAATTCAGAACATACAGTATCTTTAGTATCTTATTTTAAGGAATGGAGAGGTTCAGATTATTCAGTTGGCTAAACCGTGGTTTAACAGTATTCTGCTTTTGTTAAAGACTGGTAAATTTTGTCCTCCTCTAAATTTGCTGCAGAGCAATCCTGTAGTGCATACAGACACAACCTCACAGTTTGTCAAACATCAATTAGTTTCTGCTGTAACGGAAAATGGTACATTCTCAAAATCCCAAATTGTGGAAAACTAATAATTTCAAATATTGGTATCAATACAAAATATACATTTTTGTTTCATTTGTAGTTGCATCGCATGCATACAATATAACAAGATGAAGAAAAAAATAGTGAACGCAAACAAATAATTCTCTTGATTATTCAGTGTTCGGAAAAATAACAAATGCAGCATGCCAATGTATAAATTAATTATGTTATAACTCATTTTATCATGGCAAGAGATAAAGAATGCAAAAATATTTTAAGGTAAAATAAATCAGTAATCCGACTCTAGCTCCATCCAGTGACATTTGCCCTCAGCTTCAATTCATCAAAGACATACAGTATACACGTATCAAATTGTAATTCTTTGTAGAAATGGGTTAGTTATAGTGATGGGCACTTTTTTTAAGTTCAGGTATTCTGTAGCATTAGAAATTGGCGACGAAGCTATTTTTTTCGCTGGGGTACGTGTTATAGAACCAACAAATCTAGGAGCAAATTTACAGTAAAGTCTTACGCTATATTATTCATCCAAATTGTGTGTGTCATAACACAGAGTAACCTTACACAACTGTCTCTCTGATCATGAGGTGGACTTAAAAAGGACAGCAAAGTCATTTCTCAGCAGGAAGGAAAACACTTTAAATAATGGAACTCAACCAAACACATCCATGTTACTTCGTGATTCAAGTAAGCTGATCATGTACACTGCACATTAAGAATATACACTCGTACAAATTGTCATGAAACAAAGGGAACTTAATCAACGAAAAGTACAAATATAAACCGTTGTCTTATTTATCACTAGTGAAGCCATACAAAGTTCTACTACTTTTGAAAGGAAATAATGATTCAAAGACGCAGTACAAAAACAACCAAAAATTAACCAAGAGTTACATGTACACTGCATGATTTGGTCAGATATCTCCACATATGAGTATATATGTCGTACATATTTTTTCATTTTGGGTTATTGAGTACTTGGTCATATATGTAGATTTGGTCACTCTTTTTATTTAATGGTACATAAAGGACAAAAACATATATTTTCAACATACTCAGGCACTGTTGTTTATTGGTACAAATCAAAGCAGGATAAAATCATATTAGGGGTATTTTATCACAAAAGTGGATGCAAGCTTGGGATTCAGAAAGGTGATATTGAGATATGGCGATGAGACACTGTTTCAAGAGTATTTTAAGTAATCGATCAGGAAGAAGAAAAAAAAACAACATATATTTTGGGTAAGGATGGACCAAAATAGCAAAAGTATATTTCAGAATTTAAAAAGAAGGAAAGAAAGAAAGAAAGTCAGAGAAAATTGCTTGAAACCATTTACACTGAAAAACTAAGCACCAATATTGATATGCTTATATGCTTTATAAAACTTGATCTTTCATAGTACCAACAAGTTATCAAACCCAACAGTCACATGTATTTTCCAATGACTCAACAATCACAAACCTTAATACGATACATTTTAAATTGCTCAAATTAAGTGGTTTCTGAAATTCAAGTACAAGGAATTGGGATTTCTTCCTGTTACACTCGACACTATCAAACAGAAAACAAATGTACCCAGCTAATTTTCTAGTTCGAGAGTTTACTTCCATTCGTCTACGTAACTAGAAACCAACTAAATATAACCTATTCCCATATCTAACAAAAAAGATACAAATATGCAGCAGAAAGAGAACTGAAAGAAAGAAATGCAGCTTGTACATTGGCAAGAAAGGAAACGATAAATGGCAACAAAAATATAGACAGTGAAAATGTTGCCAATTTAAAGATAAAAGGCTGATCAGTTGAGAGCTAAAGAGAACCAAAAAAAAAAAATGAAATTCAAGTTTTCAGGTTAACTTCACATACACAGTATTCAGAAGTGGATCATTTGGATATGCACAGTCATGTTTGCAGTTGTTTTTAAAAAATAAAGTAAAAGTGGAATACCAATGAAAGAGTATAATAATAAATGAAAATTGAATTGAAAAGAGTCACAAGGAATGTGCCACAAGCGGTGAAAAACTGTTCATGCATATAACCTGTTAATGAACATTAGATAGTTATCCTTCAAGCACTCACCTAAAGATCTAGACAGAAATAACCATCTGGTACGGGTCATTCTTTAATGAAACTGACATTTCTCGACCAGATGTAGTCTCAGCGGAACAACCGTCGATATCAGAGACTGAAGCTTTCGGTATAGTGAAGATCCTACTCTTTGACAATAGTATTCATATTTGTTGGGAAATATAATTGCAAATTTGCAAGATACAACATTCAAACCCTATGGTTGCCACCTGGATATAAAGGCCATTATTATCTTTATTCTTATCTTAATTGTGAATTGGAGAACCTGTCTAGAAAGGCCACCTGTCTGCAGTGGCAACATCCTCTGCTTTCTGTTTCCATTGAATGGTCTCTATAGACAAGTTCGACTAACAGTGACTGTAATTTTCTTTTTCTTCTAAAGCAAAGTTGCTTCCTTCTCATTTATTTTCATTTATGTATTATTTAAAAACTCATGGTTAAACTGTATTACCGATAAGTGGGTTTCGAGTGGAAACATTTTTTCAGAAGTTTAAAAATAAACCGATCATATTGATTTCCTTGTTCTCCCAATGCTTGTCAGTGCTGTACATCATCTATAGATGAAAATGAAACAAGTTTAGTAGGTTAAATGTAGAGGCATCGCAAGACACTTTTTTTTTTGGGGGGGGGGGTCCAGAAATAATTTACTGAAAAGATACAAAACATTTTAACAATCACAAAGAAATCCCAGATTTTGATTTTGATATAGATATTTTTAAAAAAAAGCTGGTTCACAGCTGAAAAATAGGAGGGGGGGGGAGTTTTGCAAGCATCTGGTTGAAAATTTCACAATTTGCTTACATTGATTTGAATTAGAGGGGGGGGGGGGGGGGGGGTCAAACATCCCAAACTCCCTCTTGGTTATATAATGTGTCAATTGTTAGCAAACACCAGAGTGTGATGCTAAAATATAATTTCCTTCCTCAATTTCTGAAGAAAATACATAATTTTCAACAACTATCATATGAGCCATATGAAGTAAATAAACAATAGTGTTTTTAATATACATCATCGCAAGAGTTCACACACGTTTGTCCCTAATCGTGAGAAAGAATAATGTGAAAAAAGTTCAGCTTGGTAGAATTTCTGTAATTTGCCAAAAGGAATTGACTGAAGTGACATCAACGGCAAGAACATAAAGAAATATCACATCATAAGAGAATTAGTTAAGCCATATATAACAGAAGTCTCAGAAATGTATTGGAACATACTGAACTGCATAATAAGTTGATATAAATGCAGACATTTGGTTTTTGAAGCTTTGCAACTGCAAAAAAATTAAAGATACACACACACATATGAAGAATCATAGGCTCTTTTACAATGTAGTTCATATTTTGAAGTGCTTTAAGATACCTGTCATGTTATCTGTCATGCCTATGTTAATCATAATTGACCCCAAAGCCAAACACAGCTCATTACACAGCAGTTGGTGCGACTTTCAGCACAATCATATCAATATCTATACCAAGGCCTAGATCGTATGTGTGAATATATATATTTATGTATATTTCTATTATACAAATATCTCTTTCATAAACAAATATATAATTGCTTACAAATACCAGTTCTCTGCATCGTAAGTGCATGATACAAATAGCAATATACTCTTGAACATTTTCAATTCGAACCCATAATAAAATATATTCTGGTGAGTGGGTCGATCCTCCTCTCTCCCACAATCTCTCTCCATCTCTCACTCCATCTCTGTTGGTAAGTCACTAAACTCTCTCTCTCTCTCTCTCTTTCTCTCTCTCTCTCTCTCTCTCTCTCACCCTCTCTCTCACTCTCTTTCTCCTACTTCCTCTTTTTCTTCTCTCCTGCTTGCTCTCTCTCTCACTCTCTCTAGCTATACAAATGAATACTGGTTCCGCACTGCTTTATGCGCTGCGTGCTGGCCGTTCTGCCGTTCTAGCGACGAATGCGAGCTGAGGCGGCCGCCGCCCGACGACTGGTCCGACACGGCCATCTCAAAGGGGTTCGGTATGTCCATGAATTCAGAGTGGGGAATCCCCGACTCAAAGTCGATGGGGAGGTCAGGGGTCAGGGGTGAGCTGGGGGTGCTGATGGACTGGGAGTTGGGTACAAACTCGGTGAGGGTGACGTCCGGCTGGGAGGAGCCGTCGCGGCTGTCCAGCGGGATTGGGTGGGTGCGGAAGTGATCCAGCATCTCAAAGATGGACTCGAACCACATGTGCGTGACCTTGCAGCGGTTGTCAGGGTCAAGGGTCAGCCGGAGGTGCTGTAAAGACACACATCAAAGAGAGAGAGGGTCAATGATAATGATAGCGAAATAGGATTAATCTATTATATGTTAAATTATTATTATTATTATTTGATATTAAATATTAAGGTTGCTTTTCTTGAGAGCGCAGCAATTATGATTACCCAGCACTGCCAGCTATCCATTAATTATGGGTTGAGATTGAGAGTAGGACTTGAGAGGAGCAACTCATCTGCTGAGAACCAGAAGGGTATTAGCCTATATCCTATTACACAGAGTTGACATCCTTTTAGCTCTCAAGAAAGAAAATGGTTGATAGCAATCTACAGTGATTGAGCTTTGTTATCTCAAAATGAAGCTTCAAAGCTAATACCCAATAGTGGCTTTAAAGCCTATCTGCACTAGTTTGGCCAGGAGGGAATAGACCTCCCTGCATGGTCACTGGCAGGTGGTTATCTCATCAAATCAGCTCTCAATTAACATAAGAAAAAGGAGACCATGGGGGATCAACAGGTACTGCTTAGGCATTGTTGTCTATATAGAGGGCGCAAGAAGCTACAAGTAGTGCAGTCCCACTTTTTAAAGACATGAAAATCTACACACTAACTTCCGAATGTACCCACCTCCTCTCCCCCACTTCTCCACACTCTACATATAGTAACAACAGCAACTCAATGAGATAGTTCATTGTTGTGGGAGTGGAAAGAATTAAATAAATCACTGTCTAAAACTTCTCACATTACATGCATTTGCTTTGATAATTAAGAAGTAAAACTATTCACAGCTAAATGTTTTGTTTCCTCATTGAAAGGCCTCAATTGCAAGTAGATTACAATTATGGTTTCCTTCATACTACAAAGTTCAGAAGAATAATGAGAGGAAAAGGAAATAAACTCTTGGGATCTAATGGTCTCTTGTTTCCTCCAAAATCTATATTTATCAATAAGATATCACTATTTTCAGCAGAAACTTATATTTGCTGATATGGGTTTACTTCCAAAGGCATCCACTTGCCTGCTTTACATGTAAGGTAACCAACTTTGAATAATAACAATCAACTTAAAAGGGAAAAAACATTCGCAATATCTGCTTAAGTTTGCTTCATGGATTTTGAATGATTGGAAAGGTTTAATAAAGGGGAATTAATAAGACTAAAAGTGTGCACGTGTGCTCGTGTACACTGCACGGAAATGGGGCACACAGTGTGTGAAGGCTTCAATCTCTATTCCAATGACCGAGGTTGTAATGAAGAAGCAATTCAAGCCATCTAAAACATTTCAATCTAAATATCAATAATTCAATAACAAATTTCATACATATTTGATCAACATCTTTGAAAGTTGAAAAGGTCAGGAGTTGTAAAGTCTGCATTAAATTTCAATCTAAATATCAATAATTCAATAACAAATTTCATACATATTTGATCAACATCTTTGAAAGTTGAAAAGGTCAGGAGTTGTAAAGTCTGCATTAAATTGTAACACTACTTCCGGGACACCCTTCTAAAATGCTAGCCCCCCTCCCTTTTTGGCACAGTCCTTAGTTTATGAATACAAAGACTGCCAAGAAAGCATTATTGTGCTAGTCTGAGTTCCAGTTGAATTGCATTGTTTTGCTACCCCTTTCACTTTCTAAATTGAAATGAATTAACAAAGTCTGTAGGACATGATGGAAATGACTTCAGACATGTCTGGAATATGTAGACTATCCCTCCAAGGGTTAACCCCCTTTTTGGCATGAAAACTGCAACAATGATATGCTAGGCTGACTTCAGGTGAAATGATTTGTTTTTCTCCCCCTCTCAATGAAAATGATATAAACAAGTCAAATTTCTAGGGACATATGCATTGGGCAGACCTTCAAACCCTCAACCTTTTGATTAAGAGTCAAATGAATGAACCACTTTACCACATTGACCCAAAATGGACTTCAATTCTAAGACTAGGCTTAGGGACAATGTAGTTCATAAAGGTATTGGGGGGGGGGGGTGTATGTGAGGAGAACTCAATCTGCCTGAAACCTAGAATACTCCATCACATGCCACGCAGTCACTGGAACGCATCCAAGACATTTGCCGCAAATGTGTGCAGTTTCCTTTCCTCTATCCTTGAACCTAGAGACCTGAACCGACTCAACGGCCATGCTCCTTCAATTAAGGATCCTGCACTGAAAAATAGTCATCCGGGATCGCGTTAGTCATCGGCAAGGTGACGACTAAGCCTGCCAAGTTGAACATTTTATGAGTAAATTGCCTAGATTTTTAACTCCCCTTTTCTCTTGTACAGACTCATTTAGTAACTGGCAACTATTATGAGGTTGTTGATCCTTGTGATGGGCAAAGAATCGCATTTCAGGGGAACTAACCCTGGTTGGAAGAACAATTCTCTTTTTAAGATTTGGATTTCCAACATTTTCTTTTTTCTCATACTTTTGGAACACAACAATTTGTATAGTCCATTGCTCCATAGGGTGGCAGGGAATCACCAATACTGATAATTCATTTTCATTTACCATTGGGCTAGGGTAACATAACTTTTGCAACTTGAAATAAGTTAACTTGATAAATGGTAAAACACAGTTGCATCATGTCATACTATCATTCATGGAGTATGAAATACGATTATTGTGGAGGCTATATCCAGTTTACAAATAAGTCATTTTATCAGAGTAAAACAATGTATTTCCTATTGGATGATGCTTATAAACAACAAAGCCATTGTTTGGTTTCAATATTTAGTAGTAACTGACAATAATAATAATAATGGCAAACTTAGATGCTGGCATCTGATCCATTCTTTGTGAAAATACCAGGTACTTGGAAAACAAGCTCTGTCTTCCAGTTTCATAAGGTGTTTGTTTAGAGAAACTGTTCTACTTCTTACCACCCATTATTAAAAAAGGTATCAGTTTCCTTCGCATTTCTGCTATAATAAGTAGCTTTAAACCAAAAAAAAAATTAAACTTAGTAATTCCATGTACATATGTGAGCATTCAAGTGCATTGCATACTGGTAGTCAACTCCCAAGTCTCTTTTGCTTCATCTTAAAAGGGTACAATTTCAGAACCTTAACTCATAATATCTTTATACAAGAGTAATATTTGGAGCAGATATTTTGAATATAACAGACTGGCATGGAAAAATAACACAAAGTGCTTTATTTATAAAACACATGGGGGGGGGGGGGGGGTACAGTCTATCTGTGTGCGTTCACCCCCCCCCCCCCATATTAATATTACCATGCACACCATGTATCATCTATTCAATGTAATACCCCCCCCCCCCTTTTTGTTGTTGGGGGTATTGTGCCCAATTCCTCTTTTTAAAAAGTCGCTATCCACCCCGCCACCAGCCACAAGTTTGGCACTTCTTTGGAGTGCCATCAGCCACTGCCAGTCCACATCAGTAATGATATATTCAGAATAGTTTGTTATCGCATGAGACATGGGAGCACATTTCTCTGGCAAGCACAGTAATGATATCCAACCCATGCTGGATTAGGGATGGACGCTGTAAGTGACATATGAGAAGGTTACAGCGATTGAAACCACCTCCATGCTCAATAGTAATCTTCTCAACTTAGCTTCTGTTTCCCTGGGAAAACCTCAAATGGATTTGCGACAGTAGAGAGTATTGAAATAGACGCAATTTTATCTTTTCCTAACCACTGTGAAAGTTAAGAAAAACAAGAGTCTTGATTCATATATACTGCTTTTTTTTTTCTTCTATAAAAATCAATTTCTTTTGCTAAATATGAAAACCTTGTATCACTTTACACAGAGAAAACACCCTTCCCGTCTGGCTGTTGAAAAGACAGTATCTCAAGCAAGAGAAATCAGGGTTGAAGGCTGAAATTTTATCAAAATTAGTTACAAGACAGGTTCCAATATCAAACAGAATACCTGTATATTCCCATTTTACTTAATTTATTTTGACAATAGAAATAATAATCACACTTTGCAAAAGGCTGTCATTACATTATACGCCATGTATAGGCCTGCTGTTCATTACCGGTAGACAGTATCAAAGCTTGGGTGTATTTACCAATTTTTCACTAATCCTTTTTTAAAAGGCACTACTTGCGATTCATTAGTTTGAAAGACACTTCAAAAGTGCAACAGCTGAGTTTGAAGGTGATAGATAAACCAAATCAATGACTCAACCCTCAGATGGTTACATTATGGGCGAGACCGAGCTGAAATCGGGTATCATCTTCAAATTGACATCCCTCGAGACAGACCCCACAACGAAAAGGGCATGAACGCTAACTTGCCCAATCCATGACCCTGATGTTAAACCAGCTATCTAGGCAAGCTCTCTTCAATTAAACTTGAATTGCCTATCTGAAACCCCTTTCACATACTTCCCAAGTTTTCCTAACAGCACTATAAGGCTTTAAAAAGAAGTTGTTGTATTGTCCTTTGCGACCGACCCAAAAATCTTAAATTCTAGGTCGGCTTTTTATTAAACTTTTTTAAAAAGCATTTGAAATTTTAAAAAATCCTTTACTTACATTTTCACAGATTATCAGTTTGCGACGGGAATTTTTACTCCTTAATGCACATTACCGTATTCTAATGAACATAATAGGAGCATGGGTGTGTGAAAGGGGTGTTATTCAGGAGAGGCTCGTAGCTCCTGACTCATAGTTCGGCTGGAAAGGGGGAGGGGGGGGGGGGAGGGTTGAGGTTTCATCATGTTTACATGATGATGGAATTACTCACGTAGATAAAAAGATATCATATTTCACTTCAACCGTGCCAGGAATATAAAGATAAGAGATGTATCATGTATGCGTGAGAGTTGAATTAGTATATGTTTATCAATGATGTTTTGAATTTTGTACGACACATGCGCTCCTGTGACAATTACTCCACTGTCAATTCCAAACACTTACTGAACTCCTTACTTAAACCCTGCACCCAACACTCTAAACAGCCCTAAACCTAACCTTAAAAATGCTGTCAGAAGTGAAAAATGAAAAAGATGATCTATTTATCAATGGATAGCTTATAAGCCATAGATTACAATAATATCAATTATTTGTTATTCTAGTGTCCGTCAGAGGAGTAGCAGCTCTCTGAAAACTTAAAATTTGAAGCTTGTCGACCTAAAAACTAGCCTTCAACTTGATGACATCATCTCATGTGGAGTAAGCATATTCACAATGACCCTGCATTGATTAAGCATGGCTCATCGCCTCAGATATATAGGCGAGCCAATCATGTCTATGTGTTGTCATCACTGTAACTGTGGCTAATTTGACCCTTGTTGACCGGTAATTTGGAGGGGCGTGGAATGAGGTTTAAATTTGCTTTTGTGCAATTCTAAAAAGAAAAAATATGTTTATTCCTTTATATTTGTATTCTACGTTCATTCAGCTTTCCATTGATGTAAAGTTTTATCAGATAGGATAGGGTGTTTAACACTTATCTAACCTAATCCTCAATCACAACACTAACATTAAATCTATATATCTAACAAAATGAAGCCTGGGGCAATTATCGCTAGCGCAAATGTCTGATCACCTACTGTTCAGGACTATGACCGACCTTTAATGTTACCATATTGCAGATGAAACCCAGATTTGAACCCTGGTTACTTAAAAGGCAGATCAAATACCTGGCCACTAGATCAACTCCAACAGACTCCTAACATTCTGAACTTTAACATGGTACACTATGATTCAAGATAAACATGATGGCATCCAGGAAACTTAAGGATTGTGATATGGGAGCTGCGGAAGGGCCTTTCAAAGTCACTGGCATTTCATAACATGCTAGGCTAATCTTTCAAGTGGTATAGAAAACATTCTGCTAGTATTAAATGTCAGCGATAATAATAATAATATGTCTTGTTTACCCAGGGTAGCCTCATCAGTATACATACTGTTCTCCCTGAGGGCCCTGCAGTCATATCGGTTCTAATGCCAATGAAATTGTACTCATCCATGCACTACTGACCCCCAAAACATGTTCGCAATTACACTATCGATGAGTTACCACTAGATTTCCTACCATTTTTTTCTAATGAATGATTTAAATCAACATTTTATGCCTTTTAAAATAACTTTTACAAAATATTTTCAAGGATGCTAACGGCTTTCCATAATTGTTAAGTCCAGCTTAGAGATAAGTTCAAGTTAGGATCTTTGTGAAACACCCCCCTGGAGTCCTTGTATGTTATAAGAGTCACCGTACTTCCCACCCCGCCTCGCCCTAGACTACCCACCTTCGGCCTTCCATGAAAGTTGAACGTGAGAACGCACTCCCCTCTCCTCGTCTCGCTCTGCCGTACCAGGAACACGCCGTGCCGTATAGGGCCTCCTTGAAGCACCAGCTGGGCGGCGTCTATCCTTGAGAGGGTGCCGTGGAACCAGGGGTACTGGGTCAAGGGGTGCTCGTCCTGGATGCTATCGATGGTGGTGGTGCTCTGAGGTGGGGGGACTTCTGAGGTAGAGGAACAAGATGGGGTGGAAAAAGAGGTACAATGTCAACCATGAAATTCTTCTGATCATAAAACTGCCTAGGGAAACAAGGTCTTTAATCCACTGCTTAATATAATATGTTTTGAGGAAATATGTCAGTGTATTTCAAGCCAACAAAACGCTCATCTGTTCTACAGCATCAACCTGTCAGCCTGGAATTCAGCAGTAATTTTATTATAGGAGTAATTACACATTCAAAATAAGCATTATTTGGCGCAGTGGAAGTGACAAATACATAAATTCATGACAATTTGTACAAAGCTTCAGAGCACTGGTGACAGGTGGGGAGGGGGGGGGGGACACAGCTGATTGATGCCTCCCTCTCCCTTGCCTCTGAACTCAACCATATACACACATAACATCTTCTCCATTCCCATTTGTGTGTCTTTTTGAAATCTTAGGAAAAGAAATGCAATAACCTGGATATATCCCTACACTGAAGTGTATTAAATAGTTTTTAGTTTGAAAAACAACCTAGAAAAAAAGACCCCCTTGACTTTCCCAGTAGCAAGGCTATTGTAAAAGCTGCTGACTGGTGAACTTACAAAAAAAGAATCTTCATGTAGATCCTGTAATGAAGTAAACTCATCAGCGCACAGCCCACTCACTCAATCCCTGCTTCTAAAAGATGAAATTTGACCCAAATCCCTCCCTTTCTTTCTGCACAAATGCCATCGATAAGATGGCTTTTCATATGATGAGCACGCCACCATGATGAAAGAGAGCAATCTCCTTGGCAAGCAATTCCAGGAAATCAACCACTATGTGCATCCTTAGAAGGAGGTATAATAAGAGGAGTAGAGAGAAGGATGGAGAGAGAGAGAGAGAGAGAGAGAGAGAGATACCTGGATGAGAGGGGGGAGAGAGGGGGAGGGAAGTGTGTGGGAGGTGTGGAAGGAGAGAGAGAGAGAGAGAGAGAGAGAGAGAAGGGGGGCGGAGAGATAGAACGAGGAGGAGACAGAGAATGCAAGTCACTGGTTACATAATAAAGAGTAAAATCCACATGTACCTTGTATAATCAAGATATGCAATGTACAAGGAAACTAGTTAAACATGTAAATATCCCTGCATCAGCCATCATCTGGCCATTTCATTAAGTACATGTCGTTATCATCATAATCACACCATTACCTATCCTCTGACCGACTGGTTCTGAGTCGTTGCTTAACGACCGACTCCTGTTGAGCTCGTGATGCCTTCTTGGGGGTACTTGAGGGGGCGGGGTACCTGGAGGGGAGGCGTCCCTGCTCGACGTCTGCCCACCCGTAGAGGTCTCTGGAGTCTGGGGACTTCTTGAGGCACCGTTGGTTAAGTTGGCTACAAAGAAAAAAAGCAAACCATGGTGTACTTCATTTAAAGTTACCTGCTTATTGTTATTGAACAGCATTAAGCTTTCATATATGCAAGGAACTTCAGTGAATGTTGTAACTGGTCCAGATTCTGGGAAATTTGGTGCAAAAATAAATAACCAAATCGCAATATCATGTTTGAGATATATGTGACAGATTCTGTGTCAACGGTATTCTGTTTCTTCAGAAGATAACAATACTTGAATACCTGTAACATACCAAGATTTTAACAAAATAATCAATAAATGTACTTCATTCAAATAACTACTTTATGTTATGATGACTACATTTTGTGACCAGAGAGAAAAAATAGGGATAGAAAGTGATGAATAGAGGAAGAGTTTAAGAGGCCGGCATATATGACATATCAATGGAATTCTTGTGAAACTAAAGGACAAGTTGTACAATGCAGATACTCAACCAGCGCTACAAATCGGCCTTGAAACGTATGCTCTGTTGAAGAAGGAAGAAAAGATACTGGAGTTGACAGAAATGAGGATGTTACGAAGGATACGGGGGAGACATTAAGAGCCAGGAGAAGAAACAAGGAAATAAGAAAGGAGCTAATGGTAGCTAACATCCTGGAGAAGGTGAGGGAGATGAGATTGGACACTTGGGGAGGGCAGATGAAGGAAAACCACCAAAGGACATTAAAACATGAACAGTGGTAGGCAGCAGAGGAAGAGGAAGGCAGAGAACCCGTTCAGATTAAGAGGTGATCTGTCGAGAAGACAGACCACCTAAAGATATGAGGGAACTAAATCTGAAAGTGCATGCTCAAACAGGGAACAGAGGAGAATGGCAACCAACCCATGCTAAAGGGGGTATCTCACTGAGTTTGGGGTTTCACCAGGGTTCGTTAAAGATTGCAAAAGGTTCGTAAAAGGTTGCAAGAAAATTCGCAAACAGTTTTCATTGTCGCTAACAGTTTTTCTTGTGGCAAAGAAACTTTGAGCAAAGGATTGGCAAATAGTTGCTAATCTTTGCAAAAACTTGTCGCTAAAATTTGCTCATAGTCGCCCACTACCTTTCGCAATCATTCGCTCAAATATTGCAAATTGTCACTAATGGAAGAGGCGAACCCTAACTTTCTTTTGCAACTTTCGTAAGCATTCACCGCTCAGTGAGATACCCCCATAAGGGATAATGGCACATGGAGTAGTAGTAGTAGTAGTAGTAGTAGTAGATACATGGAGGTAGTAGGGACAGAGAAAGAGAAAGAGAGAGAGAGAGAGAGAGAGAGAGGGGGGGGGGGGGGAGAGAGAGGGAAAAGAGGGGGGAGAGAGGGGGGGGGGGGGGTGCAAATGAGCCAGGGAAAATTTGCAGACAAAGAGCTCTGGCTTGATGGAGCACATTGTTACAGATATCCCATAACTACTTGATGACCAATTTCCAAGTCGTTTGGGAATTCCCATTAAAGACCGGGGTCCCTACATATCTCTGGACCATCGCATAATCAGTGATTCACGGATCAAGCGACTCTATTTTGATCTCATTTTAACCGGTCATAGGCATTGACTTCAATTACGAGAGCCACTAAGAATGGATGACTGATGGACAACAAGATAGAGTGTATTCATGTCTATGGTGAGGATAAAAGGCTTTGTTTTAATATAGAGAGGGGTGAGGCTGCTTTTGACAGGTAGCTTGGAAAAGGTGTGGGAGAGTGCATGTAAAACGCTTCATGTTTTCGTATCCATGGATACTGTCTTGAAACATAACAAAAATGCACAAAGACAGACTAGACACTGAGAGAGAATGAGGGAAAGAGACAGACAGCTAGAGAGAGAGAGAGAGAAATACCCTTTTGTGTGTGGTGGGGGGGGGGGGTAGGGTCTTGCATTATAGAATATGATGGCTTTGAGAATTCACATCCATGGATACTCTCTTGAAAATCAAATAGCAGAAAAGAGACAGACACTGAGTGAGAGAGAGAGAGACAGAGAGAGAGAGAGACAGACAGAGAGAAGAGAAGAGAAGAGAAGAGAAGAGAAGAGAAGAGAAGAGAAGAGAAGAGAAGAGAAGAGAAGAGAAGAGAAGAGAAGAGAAGAGAAGAGAAGAGAAGAGTCAGAAAGAAACAGATGGTTATACCAGGGAGAGGTGAGTTTAAACAGTCACAGGCAAGTACAGAGAGTTAGAGAGAGAGAGAAACAGAGAGAGAGAGAGAGAGAGAGAAACAGAGAGAGAGAGACAGAGAGACAGAGAGAGAGAGAACGGGGGTGGGGGTAGGGGTCGGTAGCCTCACTACATCATTTTGGTCGTGCATTATTTCTTACCAATCATTTCTGTCACTCCAGGATAATGTATCATAACTCAATTAAGCAAGTTTGACCAAGCCCTTCCCACATTTCAAGGACATAAAAAGATGCCAAGACAATAAGGATAAAAAAGCTGAACACAGCTTTCCAGTAATATGAACCGTTGAAAGCCATAAGGGCATCAACTTATATATTTTTGTACATAGAGTTAGCATCCTTCTATCTCTCATAAGACAAAACGATTAATTGTTCAACAGCCAAGAAATAAAAAATAGTTTTAGCCATCTTAATGCTTGTATTAAATAAAGAGGCTTGTGGCAGGGCTAAATAAAAACAGGGCTGGAGTCAGCATATGTCCCCAAATTTTAACTTTAGAGCCCTAAAATGATTAAACCAAAATAGGGGGCTGCCCATATAGCCCCTAAAAATGTAAACTAGGACCCCTCAGGAAAAAAGAAAATGCTAGTGTAGAGGTGCTCCAATATATATGCTCTGGTGACAATTAAATAGGGATATTATGTCACAGGTACACGGTTAGGATTAGGATGGCAATGGGTTGAGGTCAGATTAAGGGTTAGCTTTAGCCCATCAGGTTTATAGTTGTGTTGTTTGGTTCAAGATTAAAGATTAACCTGGTAACTACTGAATTCTATAACTCCAATAGGCTTAATGGAACCACCCGGTTACAGTCGGCAGTAGGTTAACCATTCGTTAGTGTTGGATATGACTGTCGCTGAAACATGTGCTGTACAACCATAAATACTCTTTTCACACTGGCAATATTTTGCTTAACCCCGTACAATAGGTGGGGTTAAGGGGGGGTCTTAGCCCCACCTATGGTACGGGGTTAAGCCTATTCCACTTTCTGTTCAGACTGGTTTTTACCAAAGTGGGCTAAAGTTGGCTAACCCCGCAATTGTGGTGCTAACTCCTGCTAACCCCGCAATTGCGGTGCTAAGCAAATGAATGAGAACAGAAACGAAAAATAGTCCGGTACTACGCAATGGAGCGTATCGCAGCTGGCCAGATGCGAAGTATGTCCAATCATAACATGCACGATATCCGGGGTTAACGAAATGCAGTGAGAACAGCGGGAATTTTCTTATTCCGGAATAGGCGCTAGTACGGGACTAAAAACAGCGTGTGTGAACAGCCAAAAAAATAGTCCGGGGTTAAGGATAGTACGGGGCTAAGCAAAGTACGGGGTTAAGCAAAACCAGTGTGAAAAGAGTATATGACGCCATCTTTGTGGTCACCCTGGCGACCTTACCTTGTTGAGATGGTATATTGATGGTAAGAGCTGGCTTGATTCTGGGAGGAGGCTGAACGCTACTCGTCAACGAACCCGTTGCACCATGGGGAGGAGAGGGTGGTGGGGGTGGTGGGTTGCTAGGCAGCATGGGAAGCGGTCTGTAAAGAGAAGAGAAAAAATTTCCATATTCAGCGATAATCAAGATAGCGTTTTAATACCTACAAGCAACAAAAAAAACCTGCTATAACATTGACCTGTGTAGAAAGACTGGATGCAGTGTTTCTCACTAGAACCTGTACTGAAGTAATTTATACATACATGTACATGTAAAGACCACCTGTCTTTAGAGACCACTATTGTTGTCTCCCTTTGGTGGTTTATATATGTACAGGTTTCACTGTAGTTCTCTACGCTGTACAATTCACATCAATTCCTTAATTAAAAACAATCATCATTTCACCTGAAGATTTGGCGGCATCATATCAAATTAATGCATTTCATATTCCAGGGATGAGATAGTATAAACGCATGATTCAGAAAAATGAAGACAAAAAACCCGCTATTGGTGAGCATTATGAATGATGGAGGAGATAATGCTAAATTATTCACCAGACCATTCTAAATTTGCAACCTTGTTTGACATCAAATAAGGAAACGGTAGTAAAAGTCATAATGTGACATTGATACATGGCATACAAATATGAGTTTAAAATAAACATGCAAATGACTCCTCAGCTAGAGTTAAACTGTGTTTGTATAGTATCATTCGCCCAGCTCCTTCACATGTAATTACTGACATTAATATCCAAGGAGATGAATTATGACAAGTTTGCAATTTCATAATTGTACTCTTTAGCGTTTAAAACCTTCCTACAAGTGTATCGTTCAGTGATCCAATGTTTGCTCTTGCGACAAACTGCTCTGGGCTTTATTTCATAAAAGTAAAGGGCTGTTTCAAAAGCAGGTTGACATATTTGATTGATAATAGCTAGATAGTTTATTACTAAGCTTGTCTCTTTAATTGTAATTTATGATTTATGAGAGTGGTGAATGTTTATAGGGTGAGTAACCCTTATTGGTCTTTCATAATATCTTATATCCACTTGACCACTGGTTATCTCGGTGATCTTATCTTTCACAAAGGTTTTCATATTGAAAATGACTGTGCTGCATTGTTTATTTCTCAAATTGTATCTATATATTGTTTTTAAGTATTTTTACTTTTTCTCTAAATAAAAGTGATGTAAAATAAATGATTTTTTTTTTTTGTATCTGAAAGTTTCCAATTTCAAAACATAGTTTGCAAATTGCCAAGATGAAAATATATAAAAGTAGGGAACCCAAATACTCATTTCTATACTGTATCTCCTTGATATCATGCACACGTATCTACTCTGGCAAAGCAAAGTTCATAAACTAAAGATGGAGTTTAAACTGACATTAAACTCTAATGACGCAAAGCATAGCTCACATATGTAAGGCAATAGGGTATGAGAGTAGGAAGAGTATTGTTTCTCATTGTTTCCCATACGATATGTTTAATGCCCTTCCTGCATGACCTTGTACATGAGATGATGTAGCATCATAATTATCTCATAATCGATAGGGATTCACACGCCACTTGTAGTTATATCGTGGTATTGGGTTTCATGACTTTCATCAAGTATCCCTCTACTGTCACGCTTGTATCGATTGACACAGAACATCTGCTTTCATCGGCTAGATACAGGGGGTGTGTTCACACCAATCTCCTGGTGTGAATGTTACTTTGATTCCACTCTTAACCAACTCAGAACCCACTCCAAACCCGTCTGTAAAGTCTTTCACCAACCCCAAAGAATATTACTTTGAGAATATATGAGGAAGGAAGTCCCGAGTGCATGTATATAAAGACTGTCTGTGTATAAGACTACGTTACCTAGTTATAAAGCCAAAGTCTATCTTTTTCTTTTCTTCTTCAAGTTAGTCCATAATTTATGTACATGTTAAGATGGAGAAAATGTATTAAGCCAATTTCCATCAACTGAAAATGTACCACTATACATCTAGAACTTTGGAACTATTAAAGGGAAAGTTGTAGGAGTATACATAATCTTCTTTCTGATTCATAAAACACTCACTCGCTCTCATGCTATAATCATGAAAAACAGTTCTCTTCCATGCATCTTTTCCTCTATCGTTTTCTTAAGCTTTTGATTTTTAATCCAAGTTAAGATAATTGCATTTCTAATGATGAATTTGTTATTTTCGTTATTTTTGTTATCCACTTTATCATTTTCAAAGTAGAAAACATTAATTATTATTAATGTAACACTCAAATGTGGTAGTTATTTTACCTGACTGCTAAGAAAGCATAAATGCTTGTAAGTAAGCAACCAGACAGCCGACGGCTTTAGGTCCTCTCCGAGGGACCTGGTAATGAGGATTAATGCCTTACCAAAGGGCACTAGCGCATCGACTTGGTTTTGAACCCGGGTCATCGGATTATGAGACCACTGCTCTACCTGTCTTCTTCTATATGGTACATCAGTTAAATACTTCTGTACAATTCAAAGTTGAAATAAGATGGTGAGCTAGAACAAACCCATCGAACGTAACTTCAAACTTCCCTTTTTTAATCTTCCAATCATCATAAATTTTTCACTGTTACTTTAATACACGCAAGTTTTCAGTAGGTATGTCCTCATCAGCTCGAGATTGCCAAATAGCCAGCTATTTCTGATTTGGGAAATAAGCCTGAGGTTACAAATCGCACCTTCATCAGCTGGAGACTCGACCTCGAAACTCGACCTTGAGATATTTTGCTCAGTGTTCGTGCATAGTGCAAGTCTTCGGGCTGGTGAAGGTGAAGACACACCAGACAAAAAGCGGGATATGTTGCGAACTAGCCCAAGATATCTTGGGATGATTAACTCAACCGAATATCCTGCTAGTTGCAACTGCGGGCTGATGAAGATGCAAATTAGCTGGATGATTTGCGATCGGGATAGTTCTAATAGAGGTAATTTGGCAATCTCGAGCTGATGAAGACAGTCCTACTGTTACTTTTTATTATAAATTATTTATCCACTCCATCATGACTAAACCATGCACTCTCACTGAAGAAAATCTAAGTTCTTCCGCTTTTTGAAGAACCTTGAAATACTTAGTTGTGGTTTCATCAGAAGATGATGAGAACATGCCTATACTGATGTAACTTCACACTTCCACTTTTTTTGTTCTTCCGATCATCATCATGGAAGGTCTCGCCACTTACATATTGCTTCACTCAGTACTTATTAAATGATTGATAAGAGTAATGTGTCACATTTATTTATGCTTCATTCAAAAAAGGTCAACAATAAGGAAATAATAGCTGTATTTTGGACAAAGGCTACTTTCGTAATCGTACTATATCCTTATATATTCTAAGCTCTCTTACGTGTATTCCAACCATTCTCTCATGAGAAAATCTTATGTCTTCTGCTATTAGGTGAATTTTTAAAATACTTAGTTGTGGTTTGATCAGGAGATGGTGAGAATATGCCTATGGAATGTAACTTCAAACTTTCACCTTTTTTTTCCTTCCGATTCGATCCGGTCACAATCATCATGTTTCTTCCGATCGATCCCATCACAATCATCATGTTGCCTGACTTTGTACTTGTCCAATGATTAATAACAGTAATGTGTCACTCCTATGCTCCATTTGTAAGAGGTTATGAGTATTAAGGAAATGATAGATCTATAGTTCCGATAAAGGCTTATTTCATACTAGATGAGCTTGTGGGTCTTCCTAGACATGAGTAACTTTGAATAGAAGGTGGAAAATGCTCTTAAATCAACGCTTTATCTCCTTGACAATGTCCTGAAAAGCTTTTAGCAATAATAGCTGTGATGCTTCACCTCTACAAACATATTTAACCCACTGAAGTCATCTAGTAGACAGATTGCAATGTGAAGGGGCTTTATACAAGATCTTTTGTAGCAGGGAGAATCCTATGTATTCTAAGCTCTCTTACGTGAATTCTATTCCCTGGATATACCATTGATGATTGGTGATGAACTATCATGGTCTCTGTATCAGTATGTATTAGCTGTTGCTGTGTCAGGCAAGTTCTCTTGCCAAGCTCAAAACTTTGAGGGCAACAGTTTGTGTCAAAATTATGCATACAATTTGAAGACATTATAGTATTAGAGTGCATTAACCCTACTGTCTATCAGTAAAAACAAATAAAAAATATTTAAAGAGCAAACAAAACTAACAAAACAAAACCAACCAAACAATTCAATTACACAAACAAACAATAAAGGATTTGTCAAATTTAATTCAAAACATAAATTGCAGTACATTGCATTCCTATGTTTGTTTTTATGTTCCTGTATCGTACAGTCCTACACATAGGAAAGCAATGCTGCACATAAATGTTTTGCGGTTGTAACGATTAGCATGCCCTGTATGCAAATTACATCATTAATATTACACAGAATAGACCTGCTCTAGACATCATAACAATGCAATATGAATCACACATTCATTTCCTCATATCGTAGATTACAAGGTTGTCTAAATACCAATGCTTCCTGGTTGGTTTCTTACTGTATACTGTGCGTGTTTGCTTTATGACGCATTTATTATTGAAGATTTCAAAACATGACTGTATACTGTGCTTGTTTGCTTAGAAATGATGCATTAATTATTGAAGATTTCAAAACATGTTCTGTGCTTGTTATCCCTAACGTTCGAGGTTTCATGAATATTTAAGTTCAATGCTAATGACGTGACATGGCACATGAGAAACATGGAAAGAGCATTGATTTTTTTACATTAAATTAATGCCCTCCGGCCTTGCTCTTGGCGGTCAAAATGAACATTGGAGAAATATATGTTTTTACACATATGCAAAAACTGGAGTGATATAGACACAAATATGTAGCTTGCAAACGGTAAAAATTACATCTTGCAAACGGTAAAAATTACATATTGCAAACAGACGATATTGGTTACGTGTTATATAATGATAACTTGATATTTATCTTTACATTAACAACCCCCCTAAAAAATTTCAAACTTCAATTTGACAAGAGAACTTCCTCTTTTACGGTTAGTATTAAAATATTGCACCTCAGTGCAAAGAATTCCCCCTTTTCTAACCTTTGAACATCTGTTACATAAAGATTTTTGTCACTTGTCTCTTGTTTGCATAATTATCTTTCATACTGATGCAACTTGTACTTGTCTATGGAGTCAAGACGTGACGAGCTACGGTAAAACAAAAACTTCTGCGACTTGAAACTTTTGCAATTTGTTAAGGAGAGCCATTTTTATGGCAAGAAACTATGGACGTGAACTTCAAAAAATTAGTCAACTGAAATTCAATTAGTTTGCAGCATGAAACTTTCGCAAAGCTGAACCACTCTCAAAATAAAAAAAAACATTTCATGCATGCAAAAGTTTCTAGTTTTACATTACCGGTAACTGTTTGCTCATTCCAAAAGAGGGCATTAATTACAGTACATTAATTGTTTGCTGCTTGTATCTTCAAATTCCTACTTGGAGCTAAAATGATCTTTTACATGTATGTATATTAAGAATTCATAACTTTGATCATTGTGCATTCAAGTTGGTTCAAACTTTCTTGAATCCTTTTCTCTGATATTTCTGCTCTGCTTCCGGGCAGATTGCCATTGAGGATGGATTTCTCTTTAAGCATTCCAAACTCGAAACAGGAAATTGAAGAGCATTGAGTTGTCACCAAAACCAAAACTACAAGATGACAAGCTTGGTGATACAGCCATTATAATACCAAACTGTACTCAAGTTTAGAGTATCAGGTTACACTGTATACAAGTTATATGTCCACATATTTCAAAAGTTTCCATCCATAATGATACTTTTACAGTGCTATTACAAGAAATCTATGGGCGCGTTTATCGGGGCTTGCCACTAGATATGTACATATCGTACCCCACTATCGAACCCCACTATACGATCGTGATTTGCGGGATGTCGCGTTTATCGACTCTTCACGATTCACAATAAAGGCCTTGTCTCTTCGCAGCTGCTCAGCGCTATTTCTCCGAACCAGAAACTAGCCTGGGAATTCCAATTTGTATGTGAGGTTCAAAACAGCTTTGCGTTTATCGATCTCTCAGAAACGTGATTCTGGCTGTATGTCACATTCAAAACCCACCTTTTTGCGTCTTTAGATATGCCCATATCTAAAGCCCTTTAAAAAAGGCTTTGCATTTATCACCTTCTAAATTTGCCTGAAAGACGTTTGAGAAACCTGATTCTAGCCAAAAATTTGGTCGATAAACGCAACCTATGTCAGTTTTTCCTTTTTCTTAATTTGTTTGACAAATACATGTACATAGATGTGAAGGTTTAGATCAGTCATCACGCAGTATGTAACAATTTTGCAGTAGGTTATGTTATGTCCTTGCTAACCTCCCCTTGAAGAAAATGTCCATACTTTGCAGGTTTTAGCAGAATTTTATACCATTTAGCATCTCCCCATTTCCTCTCCTCATTCTCCTACTACTCCTCTTCCTCCTTATCTCCTTCTCCACCTCTTCTTTCCTCTCCTAAATCTCATACTTTCCTTTGATTTTCTATTTAATCCATCTCATCCTTCTCCTCCTTTTCCTACCTTTCCATTCTCTCTCCAACTGCTTTCTATCCCTTATCCTTCTATTCTCCTTCCATTTCTTCCTTCCTTCCCCTTCTCCTTCCCCTTCTCTTTCTCCCTTCTCCTCCTTTCCCTCTTTATCCTAAATCTGCATTCTCTTCCTCCTTTTACCCTTCTCCTCTCATCCATGTCCCTGTTCTTCTTATCTTTCCATCTTAAAAAAAAAATCTCATTTACAGTCTCATGGGCACATGAACCAATATCTCAAAGGGTTAGAAAATGTCTTTAATAATTTACATGTAGGACTATACTCAAGGATTGAAAGATGCTGCAACATAGGTCAGACAGATACTGTAGCAGGGTAGATTAGCTGCTTTAGAAATCTGTTTTAATGAAGAACCCTTGAACGTTTGATCGCTTCATTTGCACCGATACAACCCATCCATCCTCTCCTCCTACTAAATACACTTGTAAAAGAATGGGATGCCCTTGACCACATCTCGTTTGATGCTTCAACAGTTTGCTTTGTAAGGAGACAGAATGGAGTTGACAGGCTCAAGAGTAGAAAGCAGCCTGTCCTTAACCCCTTATACACCGTGGGCGACAAATCCCGTCCATGGAACTTGAGCGTTGAACTAAGAAGGCCTACATACATGTAATTCTTCTAGAAACAGAAACAGTTACCTCGTTCATGAAGTTTAGATCAATGAAAGATATATATGCCACATGAAGATATATAATTATGCCACATGAAAGGTATATGCTACTTGGAAGATACTCTCTTTAAAAAAAAGAGTGAATTTTCAAAATCACGGACGTCACTCCTCTGGAGAGTGAAAATGTAGTGAAAATAGAGTGAACATTCACTCTTTTCTTCTTAGAGAGCACTCTAAAATCAATCGATTTTCACTCCTAAACAAGTGATCACAGACGTCACTCCCAAGAAAGTGAAAATAGAGTGAAAATTCACTCCTTTTTTTTAAGAGAGTATTTCATTCCTCTTGACAGAATGTATTTTAGGTCAAAAGTTCACTTTTAAAAGTTCAATTCTAGTAAGCATCTAAAAATATTGTGACCTAAAAGAATATGTCTCCAATGAAATATGTTTAGAACAGGTTTGAGAAAATATATCTTTGCAGAAAAAAAAAATGCTCTGGGATATGATAAATAGAAAGTTACTATAGCAAGGAGAGCAACTCCTAAGGCATCAGACAGTTGTCAATTTATGTACAGAAATCTAAATGCAATAGTGAACCACTAGCCAGTATTTCACATGATGGTTAAACCACCAATCACAAAGCAAAAATAAGTTTGTCAACACCTAACCATGGCCATCCCATATCTTCAAGTTCAAACAGAACCGGCTACACACAGTTGATTTCTAAAGAATATAACAGCTGGTCACACTGATCTAATTTCGCCTGACAAAGGTGAGTGACTTACTTCTGTAGCAATACAAAAGAGATTCGTTTACTAATCTTATGCACACTTTTTTAATAAAAAGTTTCTCTTGACAACTAAAAAGATTGCACTAAGCTTTGCCTAACATAGCAATAACCAATGGATGCAAGTTGGATTCTGTCCATAGAGATGTAATTATTTATACCGGGTGAATAAAATGACTGGTAACCATGGCAACCATGGATTAGGGACAGAAACATGCATTACTTGAAATGCATGATTTAGTAAACAGGTCTATTTTCTATGAGGAAACAAAATGTGTGGTATATCCATAGACAGGTCATATGTATATGTATAAGTGTCACTAAAAGCAGGTTTGACAGCACATGTTCTAAAACACATGCAATAAATTTAAATAAATAGATATCAAATATTCAGGAGAGATCTATCATGTCAGAGATATTCAAAAATAAAGTAAAAAGCTCGCTCTATACACAATACACATGTATAACATCGAGGTCAGATATTCAGATCCTTTCAACAAAATATCCTGAAACATTTTTCCTTTCAAAATCCATTTACATTAAAACCACTGATGGTCGAGGGAGTGTTTCATGAGGGAGTGTTTCACTAGTGAAACTGGTCACAACAGATTGGATGAAAGCTTTTCTGCTAAATCTACTCTGTCCAAATTTATTTTGATGATTTGTGATTACAAAATGTAAACAAATCAATCAGACCTAGATGCGTGTGCGCGCATGTCCTCAAAACCTTTGCAGGGTTTGACAAAATTATGTTTTCATTTGATTGAAAAGCTAACATGGAGAAAAATGTTGACAGCAAGGCAGTTTGGTCAGATTTTCCTCATTGAAATAGAGATCCCATGCGTCACTGCTAACAGAAACATAGGACATATAGAATCAAACAAATAATAAATACATTTAGAAATGGTTCAGCAACTACATTTATTCAGTAGTCTACGCTTTAAAATTCCTGAAATATCAAACTATACAAATAAACCAGACTAACGGATATGTTTTGTTCAACATCTAGACCTATAATTTATTTAATTTTTTTTTGGTACGATTCATAATCTCTTCTATTGACCCTCTAATAGGATAATAAATCAATACAATAACTCTCATGAAAAATTTCACACTCGCATAGGTCAATTGTATACCTACTTGGCTATTAACCCACTATCAGGACAATGCCTGGCCACTTTACATGCATTGATGTATTGGACCATGAATTAATTCACCTTTGAAAATTTGGGATAGAAGTCCGGATTGAACTTGAGAGTCTGTATGCATGTGCCAAGTGTTAAAATTGTTAAAATTGGTGGGGTGAGGGGGAGGTTTCAAGACTTATATTTTGGGTAGCTGCTATAGTCAAGCCCTGACTTAGGGGATGGATGCTCTTTGATGCCTTTTGATCCCAGCTGATGAGGCAAATGAATCTTTTCATGTTTTAACACAGGTCTAGATACCCAACAACCTTGACATACATAGAACCAACGGTCATAGGACAGATCTTCCTGACACAAATACTCCTCAGTTACGGTATTTCCTATACACTAACCAATTTCTATAACTTCAACCCAAGATCCAACACTATACCTAACCCCAACCCTAATGTTAAACCAAATCACAACCCTGACCCTAAGCCCACTCTTTTAATGAAATAAAGCCTATGGGAATCATCCCTGTAGCAAATGTCTAATCACCAGTACCAAGATATTCTACCAATCCCAAAAGGCTATGTGACTGCCTACTATCTTCCATACTGCCAAAAAAGCTCTGGAATTATATATGGACACCAGGAAAAGATTGAGCAACACCCACATTTGTGGTTGATGTGAAGGTGATTTCCTTCTATGTTGGGTACTGAATTATATTTTAATGAATATACCGTAAAGCATTCTGTCAAACCACAAGCATGTGCGTTGCATTATTTTTCTAATACTTTCAAATTTTGGTCGGATGCAGGATTGTGTAAAAAATATTTACAAAACGCTGTTCATTACATCATATATCTATTCATCATCATTTCGAATTATTTCAAGTTTGGGTCAGATGCAGGATTATGTAAACAAACGAAAGAGTTAAAAAAAAGATTTTGGTCTCCAGATTATTACATCACGTATCTGTTCTGCATTATTTTCTAATACTTTCAAGTTTTGGGTCGGATGCAAGATTGTGTAGAAGAAGAAAAACATGATTCAAATTTCTTGATCATTAGATCATGTATCTATTTTGCACTTTTTCTAATACTTTTAATTTTTGTAATGTTTTTTTAAAAATATAAATCAATAAACAGAAATTTGACAAATGTCATAAAACTACTACATTATAGACTTCTGAGAAAGGCACTTCCACGGTAAATAAACAACATACAATCCTTCTTGTCTAGCTTAGTTAAGCTAATGGATTTTATCAGTCTTTGACTTAAGTTATCTGCCAACAAAAAATAGGTATTGCCCAAAAAAGTATGAAATGCTGACTAATTTTACATTGAGTCAAATCCTTGCACACTCTCAGCAGACAATATTGGAAAGAAAAAAACAACTAAATATACTTTCATTGAAATCAGAGATACAGTCAATATCTTCAGGGGAGTATACATTTCAATCAGGAATGCCAAATAGTCTTCATGACGTACAGGAAAAATCAAGAATCAAATCAAATCAATACTACTTCAGTCAAGGGAATGAAGAAGAGGAGGGCCACTTGATAAAGTCATCATTTTTTCCTGTCAGCTCTACCGCAGTTGGTTTTCCAAGAACAATCAATGAAAATGCACCGCACTCTCATGTTTCCCCCAAGTTGGGTGGAAGATCAGGCAAAAAAGTTAATAATATAGTAATGCAAGGAATCAATCTTGACAACTCCCACCCCAAGGCAAAGGTGATCTTTCACTTTTTATATTAAAAATTAAGCTGGCTGAATTAAGTATAAAGACTCTCCTGAACTACCTGAAAAAATGTAATGGTATAAAGGCAATAGGACAGCAAATATATCATTGAGACTACACTAAAGATGAATTTGCCCCGTACATTTTTTTTTTTTTTTTTTTTTTTTTTTTGGGGGGGGGGGGGGTATCATATTTCACACGGCTTTGGAAGTATCTTTCTTTCTTTCTTTCCAGAATCTCCTGTAATAATTATTCTTTGGTGATTTTGACACAGTCAAACAAGAATTGATAACAGTATGCAAATGGATGTGACTGAAAGGGCCTTGATCTGCAAAAAAAAAAATGTGTAATTTAGAAAGTGGGGTACAGAGCTCAAGGGAGAGGAAATATATACAATTGCACGCAGTATCAGGTATCACTGACTGTTGCAAGCAATATATTCAAAATGGATACAGATGAATTCAGGTTAATTTCTGCCAGAAGTCAGCTTCTCTTGATTACAGGTCCAGAGTATACATGTACATGCAGGTAGAATGTATGTCACACCATTTGAGGAAATCAATTCTAACTGATTTGACTCTCTTTGACAATTTTTCTTTACATTCCAAAGACCCAAAGCGAATTGACCAAAAATCAAGTTTTAAAAAAAAGGAAAGAAAAGTGAAACTGATTTTGTTGTTGTATACTGCTTAACATATCATGACTGAGATTAACATCATAAAGCAACACCCATAGTATAAATAAGGAATGAAATATATTGATAATGATAATGATAGTGGGTTCTTGTATAGCGCTCATGTCAGTCAGATTTGACCCTCCTGGCGCTCCCAATTATTACCCTGGCTTTAGCACGGCTGCCATACGACGCTCTAGCATTTTAAGGAATAAATTCCTGCCAGGTACCCATTTACTTCACCTGGGTGGAGTGTGGCAAATGTAGATCAATGTCTTGCCAAAGGACATTAGTGCGGCGGCGGGACTCGAACCGCGAACCTTGTGATCGACAGTCCGGCGACGTATCCACTCGACCACAACACCTCTACATAACCATATTCATGTCTGTTTGTCTTTGTTTCCTGATTGACTATCTAAAAGCATATATCTTGTCTTTTATAGCCTTGTACATTTCCCCTTGGTTTGACTTGTCTACACAGCTATAAACAGAAACCCATTTCTGAATTTGAATAAGGCCTAATTTACATTCTATAGTGCATCACAGGAAGACGATAGAGGGGAAAAAGACACAAAGAAATTGACAATATTGGCTATTAGGTGATGAGATATTTCCCAGGGCCCTCGATCTTACCCTAAAAGTAATTTCTAAATATAGCCTTCCAGGTCTCTCCCCCCCCCCCCTCTCTCTCTCTCTCTCTCTCTCTCTCTCTCTCTCTCTCTCTCTCTCTGTCTGTCTGTCTGTCTGTCTGTCTCTCTCTCTCTCTCTCTCTCTCTTCTCTCCCTCCCTCTCTCTATCTGTCTC
>JAVYIG010010950.1:0-64667 GCA_035222895.1 Strongylocentrotus droebachiensis | reverse complement strand
TAGTCTTTTACCATATTAAAGTTTTTTTTATAGACTTTGTTTGTTTATATTGCTTGACAATCCCAATTATCTATTTTTTTATGGAAAAAAAATTATTAAAAAAAAAAAAATGGGAAAAAAAAAAATGCACACAAAAAATGAATTAAAAAAAAAAAAAAAAAAAAAAAAAAAATCCGCCCGCCCGCCCGCCCCTACTCCAGAAAAGCAATCGAGGACAACCAAACAATTTTTTTTTGGGGCCTAATGATATGAGGAAATGTCAAAGCTTTCGCGCTTCGCGCGAGAGGGGGAAACTGAATTCAGATGAATAGGGCTTAAAAAGAGTCGAAAACGGTACGATGAGTCGTCTTCCTTTCTCTATATTATCATGAAACGCCAAAAATTCCGCGCTTCGCGCGGAGGGGGGAAAACTTCATTTAGACGAGTCGAGAACGGTACAACGAATCGTCTTCTTTCTCTAATAATTTAAGGAAACGTCAAAGCTTCCGCGCTTCGCGCGAGAGGGGGACACTGAATTCATACAAAATTAATAGGGCTTATTTAGAGTAAAAAACTGTACAACGAATCGTGTTCTTTCTCTAATGATATGAGGAATTGTCAAAGCTTTCGCGCTTTGCGCGAGTTGGGGGAAACTGAATTCAGATGAATAGGGCTTAATAAGAGTCGAAAACGGTACGATGAGTCGTCTTCCTTTCTCTATATTGTCATGAAACGCCAAACGAGTCGAGAACGGTACAACGAATCGTCTTCTTTCTCTAATAAATAAGGAAACGTCAAAGCTTCCGCGCTTTGCGCGAGAGGGGGACACTGAATTCATACAAAATTAATAGGGCTTATTTAGAGTCAAAAACTTTACAACGAATCGTGTTCTTTCTCTAATGATATGAGGAAATGTCAAAGTTTTCGCGCTTCGCGCGAGAGGGGGAAACTGAATTCAGATGAATAGGGCTTAATAGGAGTCGAAAACGTACTATGAGTTGCTTCCTTTCTCTATATTGTCATGAAACGCCGTAAATTCCGCGCTTCGCGCGGAAGGGGAAAACTGGAGGCCCATCACCCGCACTTCCTAATGAGCGCGCTGTTAAAGTTGTTACTCTAAGCAAATAAATGTCCCTTAATTTGTTACCTACGGCAAGTATATGTTATTTTTAAGTTTTTCAATTACTTAGTATATCACAAAAAAAATTCTGTCTACTCGAAATCCTCAATTGAAATGTTGAAAATATCCGCCTCTCTTTGCATAGAAAATCAGTCACGGCGCTGGTCTACTATTTATGACCTCACGTCCGGGAGAGAGTATATTCACGTACCCGGATGTTCCATAGCAAACATGTGCAGAGTGATACGATTTTCTGCATATTTTTTTTTCAAAGGCTGAAAAGTGTAATAAATCATAATTCTATGTACAATTGTTTACCTTTCCCTAGTACTTCATAGTATTAATATCAATTCCCCTTTTAAAAATTATGACATATACATGCCAACGATGTGCTATTAGTCGATATTTTCACCATATCATTTTTGTTTTGGTGTTGAAATCGGCCCAGGCACGGAGTGAACAGTAGCTGTCTACCCATGCAAAGTTCATTACCATACACTACAGCGATCTCCCGATGGTTTCTTCTTCCTGTTTCCCATGTCTTTCGCCTTCCTTGGCCCTGAAGATCCTTCATCTACCAATTCTGACACTGGTAGTCAGGAGCAAGTCTTTGTTAGTTGTTTTTCTTAGCTGGCAACGTCGCTTTCATTATCTTGCAATTGCCGATAAACATATAACTAGCGCACGTACGTTCCATCACAAGCAAGCAGCGCCTAGAGCAGCGGCTTGGTCTTACCTCCCGATTCTGCTCGCTTCACGAACGTTCATGCAAGAGCCGCATCACTCGCCAAAATATTATAGAGGAAGCGCGCTTGCATGATCTCGTTCAAGTTTGATATTGTACCACATAAAATGTTTAACTGGTACTGTATCCTTTTTTTTTGAGGCAGTCACAGGGGCGTACGCAGGGGGGGGGGGGGGGGTTTGGGGGTTCAACCCCCCCTTTGGTATTTTTATGTGTGTAAACCCCCCTAAATTAAACCAAACCCCCCCCCCTTTGGGTTTTTTTTTTTTTTTTTTTTAAATTATTTAAAAAAAAGAAAAAAAAAAGTGACCGCTTACCCCCCCCCCCACTGAGCGACTTTTCGGCTGGCTGAGTCGTTGCGATTTTGTTGGGACTCCCCCCCCCCCAAAAAAGTGTCCGCTTACCCCCCCCCCCCCCCCCCCCCCCCCCCCCCCCCCCCCCCTGAGCGACTTTTCGGCCGGCGCAATTTTCAAATTTTCGGGAGCAAAACCCCCCCCCTTGAAAAAATCCTGCGTACGCCCCTGGGCAGTCACACACATCTATGATAATTACTATCATAGTTCTAGACCTATTCGTTTTACAAAACTGCTCCTGTACCTTATCTGATGACAATATAATGCATCCGCCTATTCATACGTGCACGATTTAACTTTAATTCCTAAGCAGTAAACTCGTCTTAAATCTCTACCAAATAGGTGAATATGAGGATATAAAAAGAAATTATCAGCGACTGGAAAATGTTGCTTCGTTATTCTTCATTCAAATGAAACAGAAAAACAGAAAATCCATCAAATATACTCCTTAACAACAACAAATCTAAGCTCTGACAGGATAGCATTTACGTAGGGATATCACTGCCATTCACTCTCGCTGAGCCCATGAGTCCCTCACGGATAGAGGCCCGACTCTACGTGCACTTCCGGGTTTCAGACTTAGATATTTTGGTAGAGTTTACTCGAATAAATTCATTATTCTAAACTTGTTTTGTCGGGTGGACACCATTTGGTGTTATTATGGGGGTTAAACGCTTTCTATTTATGTAATTATCTCAGTATTTGGGATTGTCTTAGAGTATCAACTTTAAGTAATTCTCTAGTGATGCTCACTACCGCCCCTTCCTAAAATAAGATCCTAGCTCCGCGCCTGCATTAAAATATATAGCTATGATGCTGAGTAAATTGAAGAAATAATTCGTATATAATATATGTCGTCGAGGAAAATGACCCTTTTGCGCATATGCAAGTACTGTCACGCAGTTTGATTAAGATATTTGATGTAATATTATGTATATATTTTATTCCATGCTTTAGTCTACTTTACAACTATCCATGATTATTGTACTAGTCTATGTTAAGGATGTCTTGCTATAATTACGCTATTACAAATCCAGCCAGCTCGATCCCAATTGCTTTGCATACAGCGGAGTTCTATTCTCTCCTCACTTTGACCTTGCCTTAACTTTCAGAACTTTCACTCTCTCCCTCCTCACTTTGACCTTGCATTCACTTTCAGAACTTTCACTCTCTCCCTTCTCACTTTGACTTTGCCTGACTTTCAGAGCTCTCGTTCTTTCCCTTCGCCCTTGTTTGCCCGAAACTCTCATTTCAACCTTGCACTGTCCTTCAGCCCGTTCAGCTTGCTCCTTGTCTTGACTTTCTCCTGTCCTTGTATCCTCTCTCTCAATATGACTTTGAGCTCTCTAGTTATGTGCTCAATGACGCCCTTCTCCTAAATACTCCGCAGCGCGATACTTGTGACCTACATGACTGGTCTTTCTCTATCTCTCTCGAAGGGTATATAAGACAGACTGCATTCGTATCTTAGGCAGTTAGGAGCGAAGAATCTGTCAGTGAAGAGTGAAACTAGTGAGCTGTCGAGAGTTAATTGTGTCAGTTAGTGTGACAAGCCTGTAATCACAGTGTTTGAAGCGAGAGTACTTTACGAATGGGATAGAGAGCCAACCAGTTCAGAAATGGTCTCCAGTCATGTTAGTCTATCTTTTTAGCCTGTTCTAACGCCTGCTGCATTATTTTGCCTCTCTGCTCGCAAGACATTCTCTTTTATCCATCCTTGTAAATGTGTTTGGGTTTGCTGTAATAAACTCTTCAACTGTAATTCCTGCCTCTCGAGTGTTTATTCTCCCCGAATCTCGGCCATCCCTAACGACTAACCTTCAACATACAACGGGGCTATATTTTGGGACTTTTACTTCCTATATTGTCGAACAATATAAGTCGCCGTTACAGTACTATAGATAGTCCATAGGAAAAACAATTTAGCCTTCCGCCCCAGGTTTATAGGGTTGAATTTGTAGATATTGGACATTTAATTTTGTCGGTAATTTGTGGCTAGTTTTGTCGGTAATCGTTGGCCTCTACACCCCCCCCCCCCACTGAAAAAGGTCTAGCGACGCCCCTGGGCACAGGTCGTAAAACAGTGACCTATTCAGCGGGGCGCGTGCCCCCCCCCCCCTCAAAAAAAAAAGGGGGGGGATGAGAAGCATGGGCTGATGAGCGTTTCCTTTTCTTGTCCAGAAATAAAGGACTAACAAGTGACCCCTTCTGCCAGAGAATGGTAAATCCGCCACTACTAGTAAAGGCCCAGCTGCTGTGCTTTTAGACAAAGGATAATAGCCTTGCGAAAAGCCAGCAGCACATTACATTAGCCTACATTGAAATGAATTGATGAAACTTCATACGATTTGGACAAAGATTTAGTGAAAGTCGGTGTCACTGTAATGTTGGGGGAGATTGTAGAAGAAGAAGGAGAAGACGAAGAAGTAGAAAAAGGAGAAGAAGAATTCTGAAAGATTGGTTAATCGATATACAGTTGTAATCGATCAATGTCGTTGTTGATGATGAAATATATCCAAATTATAGACTTTCCTTTACAAAATATAGTTTTAAGAAGGAAATTAATAAAGAAAAAGAGCAACTCACAATTGCAATTTATTACTTAACTTACATCATTATTTTGTTCATCATCATAAAATTCATAATCACTTTCGCTTTGCCTATACTTAAAGTATAACCGCAATAAAAAAATTGTTTATTTTATATACATATATTTCAAGAATCTCTGTCTCTTCACTCTGGTTTTTCTGCAATACGCATAAATCTTTCGCCTTTTACTAAAGATTTCCGTGCAGAGGAACACATTGATGAGTCTATAAAGATTTTTCTTCGGCTTGCCTACACGGCAAGCCTTGCAACCAAATTGAAAAGTAAGAATAACATTACACGTTGGATTGCTGGAGCTGTGGGCCTATTGTTGTTGTTGTTGTTTTAGTCTTAAGGGCGTGTTTCATTATGAATATTTACGCCTACATACTCTCGCGTGTAGTCTTTCGTTATGTATTTCTTTGCCTTTCCTAAACTATCCTCTTCTCTTTCGTCATGAATTTCTTTGGTTCTTCTTCAATCTATCCTTTCCTTTTTCGTCATTCATTTCCTTGTTTTTCATATTCAATCTATCTTCTTCTCTCTCGTTATATATTTCTTTGTTTTGCTTTCTATCTATCCTCTTCTTTTTGTCACATATTTCTTTGTTTTTCCTTCAATCTGTATCCTTCTTTTTCGTCATGTATGTATAATTTTTGTCATCTTCAATATTCTAATTTGTTTCTTCTTCAATATATATCCGTTTCTCTAGCTTCCGTGTATGTATTTTTTTAATTTTTTTTTTAAAAACTTGCCAGCTCTTCTGTTATCATTCTGTACGAACTAATGCATATGCATGAGCATTATTATGTATAGCGCATCGTATACGTCATGCATCCTGAGCGACTCGCTGTACATCTATGCTGTGCCGCACGCATAGTGCGTAGCGGTTGCGCGTTCGACCATGCGCTTGTATTGTATTCAAAAGCATACGCTGTATGCAAGATTTGTGGGTGAAAAAAAAAATCATTAACGATCGGATAATTTGACATGTATTCAATTAAAACGTAAATGTTTGGTGTCAAATATATTTATTATTAAGATTTTATCTGAGATGCGTCAAAGGCGGTTTTTTTCTCGGTTTTCTGTCGTTGACAGGGATGAGGGCAAGATCATTGAATTGGTCGGCTAAACCCCATACGGTGCCTCACGGTGATGTAGTCAAGTTGGTTGGGGTTGTTGCTGTTTAATACCGAAATATGCCCTTCGTCTTCAAAGTGAGGGTTCTCATTGATAAATTTCTCGGTCCAGTTGCCCGTCAACCCAAGACTGGATTGGTGTGGGGAGTCTCCCGCTCAGGTTGCATTCCAGGTTCATACCAAACCTCTGCCGTGACCTCCCCCTGTTAACGGCTGAAATATGTTCACCGAAACACTCCAAAATGAAAGAAGAATCTAACCAATATCCCGTCCCCCTTTGATGTCACTAATCGTTCCCTTGGCCTTAGATTAAACTGTGAATAGAATAGCAGTCCCCTCACTAGGGATTGACTACCGTAGACTAGATCCCGGTCTATATAGGCTAGTCCAGTCCACTTATATGTGAAGGGAATAAGTATAACACTCCCTTCACCAGGAATTAATTATGCCAGGGGAGTGTTTCACAAAGATCCTAAGTAGAACTTAACACTAAGTTGGACTTAAAAAGTATGGACAGCCATTGAAGCCTTAAATTGAAATATATTCAAAAGCAAAAATTGGAATATTTTAGACTTTTCATCAATTCCTCATCAAGAACATGAAATCTCCCATGATAATAGAAAATATGAATGATTTGAATCAACATTTTATGCCTTCTGAAAAAAAATTACAAAATATTTTCAAGGATGCTAATGGCTTCCCATGAATTTTAAGTCCAACTTAGAGATAAGTTCAACTTAGGATCTTTGTGAAACACCCCCCAGATCTGGCATAACATGCGCACGACATACTTGTGCGCGACGCGATAGCTGATGAATGCAGCTAGCTACAACATGCAAGTGCGGGCCCTATAACCAGGATTAACGTTGCAGATTCAACTAGGATAACGTTGCACATTCGGAAAATCTGCAACGTTATCCTGGTTATAGGGCCAGCGCCTGTTGTATACAGTATAGCTGCGCATCAGCTAGCGCAAGTACTTCCGACCAATCAAAGACGTTGTACGTTATACGATGCGATAACCAATCACAGGCAGGCTAGCTAAGCCCATTCGTTCATTCATACAAATAAATGTTAATACACCAGTTTACAGTTGTGTGCGCCATTTTAAACAAGGCCAATGACCTAGAGGTCATGTATTTATGCGTAAATTAAGATTGCGCCCATGCAAATTATGATGATATCACTGCCTGTGCGCTGCGTTGTGCGCGCATATCATCATTTGCATGGGCGCAATCTTAATTTACGCATAAATACCAGAGGTCAGAGGTTATTGGCCCCGGAACAGGGCCAATTTGGCCCTGTTCCGGGGCCAATGACCCGAGGTCAACTGTCTGCGCATGCGCACTGATACAACTGTAAACTGGTGTATTGTTCGCGGGCTGCATGCACCGCAGGGTTTCATATTACGTACGCATGACTGTGCCTCACTGTCATGTGACATATTATGTTTGCATACGATATATAATATTTGGCGGGAGGTTTTTTCCCAAAGGCCTTCACTGGGAATTAACTAGACCAGATCCAGGTTCAGTCAACTTAACCGTAACTGTAAAGCCTAAAGAACTAACGCTCCCTTCACTTACACTAGGAAGTAACTGGACCAGATCCAGGTCCAGTCAAGACTAGGTCCAGTCAACTTAACTGTAAAGGACTAAAGGGAATAACACTCCCTTCGGCTTCACTATAGTTTACTATAGGAATTAACTAGACCAGATCCAAGTCCAGTCAAGACCAGATCCAGGTCCAGTCAACTTCAATGTCCGACACTCACTTTCTGTCACAATCACCACACACTCTCACTCCCCGCATGGCTGGTTTTATTTTTATTTTACTCCTTACCTCAGCAACCAGCCCCCTGCTAGCAGTAGCAGGCAGGTGAGCTGCATACAAGGCCCGAACACGCAAAACCACAATCACCTCACTGCAACTCAGAAAAATAGCACAAATATCGAGTTTTAAACAGAACAAGTGACTAAATTATCCCCAGAACTAAGTGCATCCCGAGGTTCTAGTTGTCCGGCCGTGACGCCAATAAAAGTAGGCAGTAGTGCCTACTTCGTACACATTCCTGAATAATCACTCCCTACTACCTGGAGTCCTTGAGGGTAAATCATCCTTTGAGGGGCTTCCAAGTACATGTAGTGTGTATATAGTGTATAGTTGCGAGACGGAATGTCGCCCTCTAAAGGTGATGGCGGCATTTGGCGTCTGCATACTACATTCATTTGGCGTCTGCTACATAATATGGGCACTGATTAAACTTCGGGCACCGGCCCTGCCCTTACACACTCGCAACAGTGCATTATTAATACTAACCAATTGGTCTATTCCCAAATGACTATAAGACCGGGGCCCATATCATGTTATTTATAATAAGTTTCATGCAACTGGGCACAGGTCATAAAACAGTGACCTATTCAGCGGGGCGCGTGCCCCTACCCCTCCAAAAACAGGGCGATGAGAAGCATGGGCTGATGAGCGTTTCTTTTTCTTGTCCAGAAATAAAGGACTAACAAGTGACCCCTCCTGCCAGAGAATGGTAAATCCGCCACTACTAAATGGCCCACTGGTGTGTTTTTAGACAAAGTGGAATAGCCTTAATTGCGTACAGCAGTGCTCAGCACATTACATCACATTGAAATGAATTGATGTAATGTCATACAATTTTTTAGAGATTTTATTGATGTAAAAGGAGAAGACGAAGAAGTAGAAAGAGAAGAACTATGAAATATTAGTTAATCGATTTATGCAGTTGTAATCGATCAATGTCGTTGTTGATGAAATTTATTAAAATTATAGACAATCTATTTACCACAAGAGTTTTAAAACCGAGAAATTTAAAAAGAAAAAACCCACAAACAATAACAAATTAATAAATTAAATACATCATTATATTTGTACATAGTTTTAAATTATTAATTACTATGGCTTTGCTTATATATTAAGTGTAACTGCATTAAATATTGTTTATTATATATATTAGTATTTCAAGAAACCATTGATTGTCACTCTGGTTTTTCTGCAATACGCATAAATCTTTCGCCTTTTACTAAAGATTTCCGTGCAGAGGAACACTTTTAGCGAGCTTTCGATTTAGGCACCCGACGTCGGCTACTACGAGGTACTGGAGCGTGGAGACGTTGCGCAACTCACGTCCGTTCCCTTCGCGGCAGTGCTTTCGATTTTTCACGTCGGTGCTTGCGTCGGTCACGTGACCAATTTTTTTAGATCAGGTGATTAAATCAGGTAATAAAATCAGTGCGCCAAAATCTGATACGAAGAATAACATGAGGATGACAGAAATAGAAAGTTAAAATGATAAAACAAAACATAACATAAGAGAAGGTGATAGAAGGAAGAAACAAAGAATAACATAAGGAAAGACAGAAAGAGAAAGTGATAGAATGATAACAACAAAGAATAACATAAGAGAAGGTGATAGAAGGAAGAAACAAAGAATAACATAAGGAAAGACAGAAAGAGAAAGTGACAGAATGATAAAAACAAAGAATAACATAAGAGAAGGTGATAGAAGGAAGAAACAAAGAATAACATAAGGAAAGATAGAAAGAGGGAGTGATATAATGATAATAACAAAACAAAACATAAGAGAAGGTGATAGAAGGAAGAAACAAAGAATAACATAAGGAGAGACAGAAAGTGATAGAATGATAAAAACAAAGAATAACATAAGAGAAGGTGATAAAAGGAAGAAACAAAGAATAACATAAGGAAAGACAGAAAGAGGGAGTGATAGAATGATAAAAACAAAGAATAACATAAGAGAAGGTGATAGAAGGAAGAAACAAAGAATAACATAAGGAGAGACAGAAAGTGATAGAATGATAAAAACAAAGAATAACATAAGAGAAGGTGATAGAAGGAAGAAACAAAGAATAACATAAGGAAACACAGAAAGAGAAAGTGATAGAATGATAAAAACAAAGAATAACATAAGAGAAGGTGATAGAAGGAAGAAACAAAGAATAACATAAGGAAAGACAGAAAGAGAAAGTGATAGAATGATAAAAACAAAGAATAACATAAGAGAAGGTGATAAAAGGAAGAAACAAAGAATAACATAAGGAAAGACAGAAAGAGGGAGTGATAGAATGATAAAAACAAAGAATAACATAAGAGAAGGTGATAGAAGGAAGAAACAAAGAATAACATAAGGAGAGACAGAAAGGGATAGAATGATAAAACAAAGAATAACATAAGAGAAGGTGATAGAAGGAAGAACAAAGAATAACATAAGGAAAGATAGAAAGAGGGAGTGATAGAATGATAAAAACAAAGAATAACATAAGAGAAGGTGACAGAAGAAAGAAACAAAGAATAACATAAGGAAAGACAGAAAGAGAAAGTGATAGAATGATAAAACAAAGAATAACATAAGAAAAGGTGATAGAAGAAGAAACAAAAGATAGCAAGAGGAAATAATAGAATAATAAAAACAAAGAATAACATAAAAGAAGGTGATGAAACTACACTCACGTTGACGTTTTCACGGCGACGTCGATTCACATAAATTGCCCCCGACTCCCGTCGGGTGATTTGGAAGGGAACGTGGGCCCAGAAGCTCACGCATGCGCAGGGGATAAATATGACGTCACGCGTAGTAGCCGACGTCGGGTGCCTAAACTCGAAAGCTCGCTATTGATGAGTCTATAAAGATTTTTCTTCGGCTTGCCTACACGGCAAGCCTTGCAAACTAATTGAAAAGTAAGAATAACTCGGAGTCAAGACCCCATGACCACGCACTCGGTTAACGAGCTCCAGACTGCTCATATTTTATTTTCCCTTCACTCTGACTTTAGCCAGTTCAGTGAAATATACTGTGCGAATGACTGGAGACAGAGTCTAACATTACCCTAGGCCTACATACTCACGCGTGTAGTTTTTCGTTATGTATTTCTTTGTCTTTCCTAAACCCAGGTCGAAAATCCCATAGAGACCATTAGAAAAATTATATTGGTCTCTAATGGTTTCTGTTGGAGTCTATTGGTTTCCGTTGGACCCATAGAATTGAATCCAATAGAGACCATTCAAACCATCAGAAAACCAATAGAAACCAATAGCACCCATAGAAACCAATAGAAATAGAAACCGATATAGGACCGATAGGACCAATAGAAAACCAATGAGACCAATAGAACCCAATGGGACCAAAAGAAACCAATAGGTCCAATAGAAACCAATAGAAACCAACAGCTAAATCTATCTCATGCATATTCATGATTACTTTATATACGTGTTCACAGAAAATTACATTTATCATAATTTGTTAAGCAACTTATGACAATGTACATCAATTTTGTGATTTTTATTTTCTTTCGGCAACTAATGACCAATAGATTATTTGTTTAATCATGTTACAATTACATTTACGTTTTAGCAATAGATATATTGATTATAATGATTACTAACCAAGAAACAATTCATGTATGTTTATTATATAGAATAGTACAAGACTTCAGTTAAAATAAAGGATATTCTTAAACTCACTTCAAGTGATCTATGTGATGGAGTTAATGCAATTGAGATTAGAATATACTTTTTTTGGTTGACAGTTGCTAAAATCGATTTTGATTTATCATCATTGATTTACCAATAGAAGCCATTGGGACTATTGGTTTCAATAGGGAATTCAGAACATGGGACCATTAGTGTCAAAATAAAATGCATTGATTAATGGTTTTCCTAGCTGGGTGAATATTCATGCATAGCTTTCCATTTGCCCTCTGAACTCTCTAATTCTAATTCAGATGCGAAGTCTGGATGCGCGCATTCCTTTTCCTTTGATCCGTCATAATTATAATAAATAAAATTTAGATATGCAAATTTAACACTATAGCGGTCATGTGACTGGGTTTGGGAGAGTGTGAATGTGTACGTGTTATACGTTAGCGAGAGTGGTGGGCAGAAGCCATTTTGTTGCGAGTAGAGAAGGACCTGCTGTGTCGCCCTTGGGGAGGGAGTACGTATGACAGTGAAGGGAGGATTTTGGGGCTTGCTGTTCAGAGCGAGTGTGGTCCCCTTTTTTTTTATTGCTGCTTTCTCATTCTGCTGTTGAGAGCGGAAAGAGCAGACGACCGTCCTTCGGACACGATCCCTCCGGGAGGCAGGCAACGGGGTCTTCAATCTACAGAATAACTCCGTTTAGGGTGGTGTTCAACCACATTCCATTGATCGACTCTACGAAGTACAAGAGACCGATTTAGACTGTTTTCTACTCTGCGATATGGTCAACTCATCACGAGCCATCGAGCCATTCGGCCCTGTTCTCGTTCTACATGATTCTACGTGCATCTAACGCGGTGGACTGTGTCACGCACTCCAACGTTCGTAACGCGTTATCCTTTGAACGAACACTGGTCTATTATAATGGCAGCCTTAATTTAATTGACCCTCTTAGGAAATTATAACTGATATTTTTTTGATATGTCAACGCTCAATATTTGTGAATTTATGTTGCATCTCGTTGTATTGTGTAATTAAAATCCACACTATAATATTACAACTCATTCTTTGATTGATTGTTTGTATATCTGTGTATCGCCACTTAGCCAACCACAATCCTTGTGACAATTAGAAACCCATACAAAGATCTCTAATGGACCAACAGGAACCCAAAGAAACCCATCATAGAAGAAAATATCTAATGGACCGACAGAAACCCATATGGGTGGATGCTGGTCCAATAGAAGCTTTCTGTTGGTCCATCAGCATTTCTTTCTGTGGGTTTGTGTTGGTCCAATAGATATTTTCTGATGGTTTCTGTGACTGTGGGTCCATCATTTCACTTTCCCTATTGAAACCATTAGACACCAATAGCTCTAATGGTTTCTGATGGTCCAATAGGATCGGATCCTAATGGAATTTCGACCTGGGAAATATCCTCTTCTCTTTCGTCGGTAATTTCATTGTTTCTCTTGTAATCTATTTTCTCTTTCGTCATTAAAATCTATCCTGTGCTTTTTCGTCATACATTTCCTTGTTTTTCATAATATATCCTCTTCTCTTAATTTCGTTATGTATTTCGATCTTTGTTTCTCCTTCAATCTATCCAGTTCTTTTTCATCTTATATTGCCTTGTTTTTCATATTCAATCTGTCTTCTTTTTTTTTCGTTATGTACTTCGATCTTTGCTTCTCCTTCAATCAATCCTCTTCTCTTTCGTCATGTATTTCTTTGTTTATCCTTCAATCTAGTATCCTGTTCTTTTTCGTCATACACTTCCTTGTTTTTCATATGCAATCTATAAAGTCTCAGAGAAGAGGGTGGGGTTCTTACTTCAGCGAATCTATAGTTAGGCAATCATAATAGGCCTATCATGAATATCCCTTCCGATCAGATATTGAACTTCTGTTCATGATGAAATGTAGGACTACTGAAATAGAAAGTTTAAGAATGTTTACATTGCAGAAAGGCCTATACATGATATTGCGAAGGGGACAACAAATTGTGTGTAAAATCGTACACTGTCAGTATACTGACTAAAAGGGCAGACATACCGGCCCGAAATCACAAAGGAGGCTTAATTTAAAGAGAAGGTTAAATTCTGGGAAGAGGTGGAAAATAATTTGTGAGCGTGATCATTCTTATATTATACAAAAGTGGAAGAACATAATATAAGACATGTTTCCTGAAAAGCATGGCTCTTCAAATGTCTTCATATTCTAAATATGTCATGTCAACAGAGAAGATCGTGCCATATCCAATTTGGCCGAGATATGCCAATCTTCTCTGTAGCGTTCCAATTTGGCCGAGATCGGCCAATCTTCTCTGTAGCGTTCCAATTTGGCCGAAAAAATGCCAATCTTCTCTGTAGCGTTCCAATTTGGCCGAGATCGGCCAATCTTCTCTGTAGCGTTCCAATTTGGCCGAAAAAATGCCAATCTTCTCTGTAGCGTTCCAATTTGGCCGAGATATGCCAATCTTCTCTGTAGCGTTCCAATTTGGCCGAGATATGCCAATCTTCTCTGTAGCGTTCCAATTTGGCCGAGATCGGCCAATCTTCTCTGTAGCGTTCCTATTTGGCCGAAAAAATGCCAATCTTCTCTGTAGCGTTCCAATTTGGCCGAGATCGGCCAATCTTCTCTGTATATTTGGCCGAAAAAATGCCAATCTTCTCTGTAGCGTTCCAATTTGGCCGAGATATGCCAATCTTCTCTGTAGCGTTCCAATTTTGCCGAGATCGGCCAATCTTCTCTGTAGTGTTCTAATTTGGCCGAGATATGCCAATCTTCTCTGTAGTGTTCCAATTTGGCCGAGATATGCCAATCTTCTCTCTCTCTCTCTCTCTATCTCTCTCTTTGATTTTCTTTTGCGCTCCGTCTTTGGAGCTCCGTCTTTTTCTCCCGGTCTAAAAAAAAAAAAAAAAAAAAAAAAAATCAAAAAAAAAAAAAAAATCGTTCATTTAAAGGGCATGTGTCAGGTTTGTGGTGTGACCCAGGTTTATCTTAAAGGACCCCTCCTCTCAACCATCATCTGTATAAATATGTAATTAAAGGTGAGATTTGCCTTTGCTCCAGACCCTCATTTTGCCAAAGCTGATTTCAAGACTTTTGGGGGCTAAAAACGTTAGTTTTGGTCCGTTTTAAGTCGGGTTTTCGGGAAATTATGAAAATAGAATCATTCTAAAATGCAAAAATATGGAACGCTTCACGATTTTGCGTGTCATCCTTGCGCAGGGGCCATGCTAATCTTCTCTGTATCGTTCCAATTTTAATAGATGTGTTGCCGAAGCGAACACGAAAGTACCTGAGAGCCGGACTCCCTTTAAACAATCCGCCCGTAAACTTCAATTCCGCACAGTTTTGCGCCGTAAGCACGTGTTCCCGTATGCAGCGGAGTTTTGCAATGAGTCTAAACGGTTCTATGACCCACTGATTTGAATAACACTGGACCACATAAAAGAATGATCGTGTGACCCTTATTCCCACCAATAAGGAGCGCACACAATCTTTGTGTATGCAAAACGCCCACGAGGCATTTGCACGCACGGATGCTTCCTTTGTGTCCAAAGTCCAAAGGAAGCTATCGATTTGCTATATAGATCGGTGGGATCTCAATTGACTATATAAACCCTGACGTCCGTGGCGCTCTTGAACTTCTAGTTGATTGCATAGTTGAGTCAGCAATGTGGCACGTGGTTACGCAGTGTGATTCAGACATCATACTGGAAGACAGTTGTAACAGGAAAGCCAGTAGGGACTTTTAGATCTGCACAACGACAACGTGGATTGCTACGATCGACGTCCTTTTAATGCACTGCCTTGATTGGACGTCACATGTATCAGTCCACGCAAATCTAAAAGTCCCTAATATTACGTCATCCCCGACTCGTTGGTGTTTGCCTGCAAACAAACAAAAAATGTACAACACATTGGCTACGAGGCTATCTTTCTATAAAAGCATAATACATACATGCATTCATAATTATAAAATGAGAGATAGAGAAAGAGAGAAGAGAGAGGAGAGAGAAGAGAGAAAGAGGGAGAGAGAGAGAAAGAAGAGGGAGAAGGAGAGAGAAGGAGAGAGAGAGAGAGAGAAAGAAAGGAAAGAGAGAGATACGATTAACTTCCTCCAAAATACAACTTTGGATCAACCTACGAATTTGAATCATTCACATACGTTACAGTGAATTCAGGGAACAGGACATACTAACAGCGGGTTCAACTACATTTATATGAACATTTGCAAGGCTAAGAACAGGAGGAGGGAATTCAATGGTTACAACCCTTCCACAAGATTTGAGATCTAAAAGAAGTATGCTGTTATAAGACTTTCTGTGCTATCAAAATAATGCATGGTGAGATAATAAAACGCTTGGGAGAATTGCGCGATATTGATGCAAATTTCAAATGTCAAATACTGATAATAATTCTTCCAGACACGAAAAATTAGTAGTTATATGTACACGAGTTTGAGTGTGAGTTTGAGTTTGAAGTCTTTTATCTAAACAAAAAGTACATCCACTTTCTTTATTTTTATTGTTTTGCCCAACAGAGAAGATTGTGCCATATCTAATTTGGCCGAGATATGCCAATCTTCTCTGTAGTGTTCCAATTTGGCCGAGATATGCCAATCTTCTCTCTCTCTCTCTCTCTCTCTCTCTATCTCTCTCTTTGATTTTCTTTTGCGCTCCGTCTTTCGAGCTCCGTCTTTTTCTCCCGGTCTAAAAAAAAAAAAAAAAAATCAAAACAAATCAAAAAAAAAAAAAAAATCGTTCATTTAAAGGGCATGTGTCAGGTTTGTGGTGTGACCCAGGTTTATCTTAAAGGACCCCTCCTCTCAACCATCATCTGTATAAATATGTAATTAAAGGTGAGATTTGCCTTTGCTCCAGACCCTCATTTTGCCAAAGCTGATTTCAAGACTTTTGGGGGCTAAAAACGTTAGTTTTGGTCCGTTTTAAGTCGGGTTTTCGGGAAATTATGAAAATAGAATCATTCTAAAATGCAAAAATATGGAACGCTTCACGATTTTGCGTGTCATCCTTGCGCAGGGGCCATGCTAATCTTCTCTGTATCGTTCCAATTTTAATAGATGTGTTGCCGAAGCGAACACGAAAGTACCTGAGAGCCGGACTCCCTTTAAACAATCCGCCCGTAAACTTCAATTCCGCACAGTTTTGCGCCGTAAGCACGTGTTCCCGTATGCAGCGGAGTTTTGCAATGAGTCTAAACGGTTCTATGACCCACTGATTTGAATAACACTGGACCACATAAAAGAATGATCGTGTGACCCTTATTCCCACCAATAAGGAGCGCACACAATCTTTGTGTATGCAAAACGCCCACGAGGCATTTGCACGCACGGATGCTTCCTTTGTGTCCAAAGTCCAAAGGAAGCTATCGATTTGCTATATAGATCGGTGGGATCTCAATTGACTATATAAACCCCGACGTCCGTGGCGCTCTTGAACTTCTAGTTGATTGCATAGTTGAGTCAGCAATGTGGCACGTGGTTACGCAGTGTGATTCAGACATCATACTGGAAGACAGTTGTAACAGGAAAGCCAGTAGGGACTTTTAGATCTGCACAACGACAACGTGGATTGCTACGATCGACGTCCTTTTAATGCACTGCCTTGATTGGACGTCACATGTATCAGTCCACGCAAATCTAAAAGTCCCTAATATTACGTCATCCCCGACTCGTTGGTGTTTGCCTGCAAACAAACAAAAAATGTACAACACATTGGCTACGAGGCTATCTTTCTATAAAAGCATAATACATACATGCATTCATAATTATAAAATGAGAGATAGAGAAAGAGAGAAGAGAGAGGAGAGAGAAGAGAGAAAGAGGGAGAGAGAGAGAAAGAAGAGGGAGAAGGAGAGAGAAGGAGAGAGAGAGAGAGAGAAAGAAAGGAAAGAGAGAGATACGATTAACTTCCTCCAAAATACAACTTTGGATCAACCTACGAATTTGAATCATTCACATACGTTACAGTGAATTCAGGGAACAGGACATACTAACAGCGGGTTCAACTACATTTATATGAACATTTGCAAGGCTAAGAACAGGAGGAGGGAATTCAATGGTTACAACCCTTCCACAAGATTTGAGATCTAAAAGAAGTATGCTGTTATAAGACTTTCTGTGCTATCAAAATAATGCATGGTGAGATAATAAAACGCTTGGGAGAATTGCGCGATATTGATGCAAATTTCAAATGTCAAATACTGATAATAATTCTTCCAGACACGAAAAATTAGTAGTTATATGTACACGAGTTTGAGTGTGAGTTTGAGTTTGAAGTCTTTTATCTAAACAAAAAGTACATCCACTTTCTTTATTTTTATTGTTTTGCCCAACAGAGAAGATTGTGCCATATCTAATTTGGCCGAGATATGCCAATCTTCTCTGTAGTGTTCCAATTTGGCCGAGATATGCCAATCTTCTCTCTCTCTCTCTCTCTATCTCTCTCTTTGATTTTCTTTTGCGCTCCGTCTTTGGAGCTCCGTCTTTTTCTCCCGGTCTAAAAAAAAAAAAAAAAAAAAAAAAAATCAAAAAAAAAAAAAAAATCGTTCATTTAAAGGGCATGTGTCAGGTTTGTGGTGTGACCCAGGTTTATCTTAAAGGACCCCTCCTCTCAACCATCATCTGTATAAATATGTAATTAAAGGTGAGATTTGCCTTTGCTCCAGACCCTCATTTTGCCAAAGCTGATTTCAAGACTTTTGGGGGCTAAAAACGTTAGTTTTGGTCCGTTTTAAGTCGGGTTTTCGGGAAATTATGAAAATAGAATCATTCTAAAATGCAAAAATATGGAACGCTTCACGATTTTGCGTGTCATCCTTGCGCAGGGGCCATGCTAATCTTCTCTGTATCGTTCCAATTTTAATAGATGTGTTGCCGAAGCGAACACGAAAGTACCTGAGAGCCGGACTCCCTTTAAACAATCCGCCCGTAAACTTCAATTCCGCACAGTTTTGCGCCGTAAGCACGTGTTCCCGTATGCAGCGGAGTTTTGCAATGAGTCTAAACGGTTCTATGACCCACTGATTTGAATAACACTGGACCACATAAAAGAATGATCGTGTGACCCTTATTCCCACCAATAAGGAGCGCACACAATCTTTGTGTATGCAAAACGCCCACGAGGCATTTGCACGCACGGATGCTTCCTTTGTGTCCAAAGTCCAAAGGAAGCTATCGATTTGCTATATAGATCGGTGGGATCTCAATTGACTATATAAACCCTGACGTCCGTGGCGCTCTTGAACTTCTAGTTGATTGCATAGTTGAGTCAGCAATGTGGCACGTGGTTACGCAGTGTGATTCAGACATCATACTGGAAGACAGTTGTAACAGGAAAGCCAGTAGGGACTTTTAGATCTGCACAACGACAACGTGGATTGCTACGATCGACGTCCTTTTAATGCACTGCCTTGATTGGACGTCACATGTATCAGTCCACGCAAATCTAAAAGTCCCTAATATTACGTCATCCCCGACTCGTTGGTGTTTGCCTGCAAACAAACAAAAAATGTACAACACATTGGCTACGAGGCTATCTTTCTATAAAAGCATAATACATACATGCATTCATAATTATAAAATGAGAGATAGAGAAAGAGAGAAGAGAGAGGAGAGAGAAGAGAGAAAGAGGGAGAGAGAGAGAAAGAAGAGGGAGAAGGAGAGAGAAGGAGAGAGAGAGAGAGAGAAAGAAAGGAAAGAGAGAGATACGATTAACTTCCTCCAAAATACAACTTTGGATCAACCTACGAATTTGAATCATTCACATACGTTACAGTGAATTCAGGGAACAGGACATACTAACAGCGGGTTCAACTACATTTATATGAACATTTGCAAGGCTAAGAACAGGAGGAGGGAATTCAATGGTTACAACCCTTCCACAAGATTTGAGATCTAAAAGAAGTATGCTGTTATAAGACTTTCTGTGCTATCAAAATAATGCATGGTGAGATAATAAAACGCTTGGGAGAATTGCGCGATATTGATGCAAATTTCAAATGTCAAATACTGATAATAATTCTTCCAGACACGAAAAATTAGTAGTTATATGTACACGAGTTTGAGTGTGAGTTTGAGTTTGAAGTCTTTTATCTAAACAAAAAGTACATCCACTTTCTTTATTTTTATTGTTTTGCCCAACAGAGAAGATTGTGCCATATCTAATTTGGCCGAGATATGCCAATCTTCTCTGTAGTGTTCCAATTTGGCCGAGATATGCCAATCTTCTCTCTCTCTCTCTCTCTCTCTATCTCTCTCTTTGATTTTCTTTTGCGCTCCGTCTTTCGAGCTCCGTCTTTTTCTCCCGGTCTAAAAAAAAAAAAAAAAAATCAAAACAAATCAAAAAAAAAAAAAAAATCGTTCATTTAAAGGGCATGTGTCAGGTTTGTGGTGTGACCCAGGTTTATCTTAAAGGACCCCTCCTCTCAACCATCATCTGTATAAATATGTAATTAAAGGTGAGATTTGCCTTTGCTCCAGACCCTCATTTTGCCAAAGCTGATTTCAAGACTTTTGGGGGCTAAAAACGTTAGTTTTGGTCCGTTTTAAGTCGGGTTTTCGGGAAATTATGAAAATAGAATCATTCTAAAATGCAAAAATATGGAACGCTTCACGATTTTGCGTGTCATCCTTGCGCAGGGGCCATGCTAATCTTCTCTGTATCGTTCCAATTTTAATAGATGTGTTGCCGAAGCGAACACGAAAGTACCTGAGAGCCGGACTCCCTTTAAACAATCCGCCCGTAAACTTCAATTCCGCACAGTTTTGCGCCGTAAGCACGTGTTCCCGTATGCAGCGGAGTTTTGCAATGAGTCTAAACGGTTCTATGACCCACTGATTTGAATAACACTGGACCACATAAAAGAATGATCGTGTGACCCTTATTCCCACCAATAAGGAGCGCACACAATCTTTGTGTATGCAAAACGCCCACGAGGCATTTGCACGCACGGATGCTTCCTTTGTGTCCAAAGTCCAAAGGAAGCTATCGATTTGCTATATAGATCGGTGGGATCTCAATTGACTATATAAACCCCGACGTCCGTGGCGCTCTTGAACTTCTAGTTGATTGCATAGTTGAGTCAGCAATGTGGCACGTGGTTACGCAGTGTGATTCAGACATCATACTGGAAGACAGTTGTAACAGGAAAGCCAGTAGGGACTTTTAGATCTGCACAACGACAACGTGGATTGCTACGATCGACGTCCTTTTAATGCACTGCCTTGATTGGACGTCACATGTATCAGTCCACGCAAATCTAAAAGTCCCTAATATTACGTCATCCCCGACTCGTTGGTGTTTGCCTGCAAACAAACAAAAAATGTACAACACATTGGCTACGAGGCTATCTTTCTATAAAAGCATAATACATACATGCATTCATAATTATAAAATGAGAGATAGAGAAAGAGAGAAGAGAGAGGAGAGAGAAGAGAGAAAGAGGGAGAGAGAGAGAAAGAAGAGGGAGAAGGAGAGAGAAGGAGAGAGAGAGAGAGAGAAAGAAAGGAAAGAGAGAGATACGATTAACTTCCTCCAAAATACAACTTTGGATCAACCTACGAATTTGAATCATTCACATACGTTACAGTGAATTCAGGGAACAGGACATACTAACAGCGGGTTCAACTACATTTATATGAACATTTGCAAGGCTAAGAACAGGAGGAGGGAATTCAATGGTTACAACCCTTCCACAAGATTTGAGATCTAAAAGAAGTATGCTGTTATAAGACTTTCTGTGCTATCAAAATAATGCATGGTGAGATAATAAAACGCTTGGGAGAATTGCGCGATATTGATGCAAATTTCAAATGTCAAATACTGATAATAATTCTTCCAGACACGAAAAATTAGTAGTTATATGTACACGAGTTTGAGTGTGAGTTTGAGTTTGAAGTCTTTTATCTAAACAAAAAGTACATCCACTTTCTTTATTTTTATTGTTTTGCCCAACAGAGAAGATTGTGCCATATCTAATTTGGCCGAGATATGCCAATCTTCTCTGTAGTGTTCCAATTTGGCCGAGATATGCCAATCTTCTCTCTCTCTCTCTCTCTCTCTATCTCTCTCTTTGATTTTCTTTTGCGCTCCGTCTTTCGAGCTCCGTCTTTTTCTCCCGGTCTAAAAAAAAAAAAAAAAAATCAAAACAAATCAAAAAAAAAAAAAAAATCGTTCATTTAAAGGGCATGTGTCAGGTTTGTGGTGTGACCCAGGTTTATCTTAAAGGACCCCTCCTCTCAACCATCATCTGTATAAATATGTAATTAAAGGTGAGATTTGCCTTTGCTCCAGACCCTCATTTTGCCAAAGCTGATTTCAAGACTTTTGGGGGCTAAAAACGTTAGTTTTGGTCCGTTTTAAGTCGGGTTTTCGGGAAATTATGAAAATAGAATCATTCTAAAATGCAAAAATATGGAACGCTTCACGATTTTGCGTGTCATCCTTGCGCAGGGGCCATGCTAATCTTCTCTGTATCGTTCCAATTTTAATAGATGTGTTGCCGAAGCGAACACGAAAGTACCTGAGAGCCGGACTCCCTTTAAACAATCCGCCCGTAAACTTCAATTCCGCACAGTTTTGCGCCGTAAGCACGTGTTCCCGTATGCAGCGGAGTTTTGCAATGAGTCTAAACGGTTCTATGACCCACTGATTTGAATAACACTGGACCACATAAAAGAATGATCGTGTGACCCTTATTCCCACCAATAAGGAGCGCACACAATCTTTGTGTATGCAAAACGCCCACGAGGCATTTGCACGCACGGATGCTTCCTTTGTGTCCAAAGTCCAAAGGAAGCTATCGATTTGCTATATAGATCGGTGGGATCTCAATTGACTATATAAACCCCGACGTCCGTGGCGCTCTTGAACTTCTAGTTGATTGCATAGTTGAGTCAGCAATGTGGCACGTGGTTACGCAGTGTGATTCAGACATCATACTGGAAGACAGTTGTAACAGGAAAGCCAGTAGGGACTTTTAGATCTGCACAACGACAACGTGGATTGCTACGATCGACGTCCTTTTAATGCACTGCCTTGATTGGACGTCACATGTATCAGTCCACGCAAATCTAAAAGTCCCTAATATTACGTCATCCCCGACTCGTTGGTGTTTGCCTGCAAACAAACAAAAAATGTACAACACATTGGCTACGAGGCTATCTTTCTATAAAAGCATAATACATACATGCATTCATAATTATAAAATGAGAGATAGAGAAAGAGAGAAGAGAGAGGAGAGAGAAGAGAGAAAGAGGGAGAGAGAGAGAAAGAAGAGGGAGAAGGAGAGAGAAGGAGAGAGAGAGAGAGAGAAAGAAAGGAAAGAGAGAGATACGATTAACTTCCTCCAAAATACAACTTTGGATCAACCTACGAATTTGAATCATTCACATACGTTACAGTGAATTCAGGGAACAGGACATACTAACAGCGGGTTCAACTACATTTATATGAACATTTGCAAGGCTAAGAACAGGAGGAGGGAATTCAATGGTTACAACCCTTCCACAAGATTTGAGATCTAAAAGAAGTATGCTGTTATAAGACTTTCTGTGCTATCAAAATAATGCATGGTGAGATAATAAAACGCTTGGGAGAATTGCGCGATATTGATGCAAATTTCAAATGTCAAATACTGATAATAATTCTTCCAGACACGAAAAATTAGTAGTTATATGTACACGAGTTTGAGTGTGAGTTTGAGTTTGAAGTCTTTTATCTAAACAAAAAGTACATCCACTTTCTTTATTTTTATTGTTTTGCCCAACAGAGAAGATTGTGCCATATCTAATTTGGCCGAGATATGCCAATCTTCTCTGTAGTGTTCCAATTTGGCCGAGATATGCCAATCTTCTCTCTCTCTCTCTCTCTCTCTCTCTATCTCTCTCTTTGATTTTCTTTTGCGCTCCGTCTTTCGAGCTCCGTCTTTTTCTCCCGGTCTAAAAAAAAAAAAAAAAAATCAAAACAAATCAAAAAAAAAAAAAAAATCGTTCATTTAAAGGGCATGTGTCAGGTTTGTGGTGTGACCCAGGTTTATCTTAAAGGACCCCTCCTCTCAACCATCATCTGTATAAATATGTAATTAAAGGTGAGATTTGCCTTTGCTCCAGACCCTCATTTTGCCAAAGCTGATTTCAAGACTTTTGGGGGCTAAAAACGTTAGTTTTGGTCCGTTTTAAGTCGGGTTTTCGGGAAATTATGAAAATAGAATCATTCTAAAATGCAAAAATATGGAACGCTTCACGATTTTGCGTGTCATCCTTGCGCAGGGGCCATGCTAATCTTCTCTGTATCGTTCCAATTTTAATAGATGTGTTGCCGAAGCGAACACGAAAGTACCTGAGAGCCGGACTCCCTTTAAACAATCCGCCCGTAAACTTCAATTCCGCACAGTTTTGCGCCGTAAGCACGTGTTCCCGTATGCAGCGGAGTTTTGCAATGAGTCTAAACGGTTCTATGACCCACTGATTTGAATAACACTGGACCACATAAAAGAATGATCGTGTGACCCTTATTCCCACCAATAAGGAGCGCACACAATCTTTGTGTATGCAAAACGCCCACGAGGCATTTGCACGCACGGATGCTTCCTTTGTGTCCAAAGTCCAAAGGAAGCTATCGATTTGCTATATAGATCGGTGGGATCTCAATTGACTATATAAACCCCGACGTCCGTGGCGCTCTTGAACTTCTAGTTGATTGCATAGTTGAGTCAGCAATGTGGCACGTGGTTACGCAGTGTGATTCAGACATCATACTGGAAGACAGTTGTAACAGGAAAGCCAGTAGGGACTTTTAGATCTGCACAACGACAACGTGGATTGCTACGATCGACGTCCTTTTAATGCACTGCCTTGATTGGACGTCACATGTATCAGTCCACGCAAATCTAAAAGTCCCTAATATTACGTCATCCCCGACTCGTTGGTGTTTGCCTGCAAACAAACAAAAAATGTACAACACATTGGCTACGAGGCTATCTTTCTATAAAAGCATAATACATACATGCATTCATAATTATAAAATGAGAGATAGAGAAAGAGAGAAGAGAGAGGAGAGAGAAGAGAGAAAGAGGGAGAGAGAGAGAAAGAAGAGGGAGAAGGAGAGAGAAGGAGAGAGAGAGAGAGAGAAAGAAAGGAAAGAGAGAGATACGATTAACTTCCTCCAAAATACAACTTTGGATCAACCTACGAATTTGAATCATTCACATACGTTACAGTGAATTCAGGGAACAGGACATACTAACAGCGGGTTCAACTACATTTATATGAACATTTGCAAGGCTAAGAACAGGAGGAGGGAATTCAATGGTTACAACCCTTCCACAAGATTTGAGATCTAAAAGAAGTATGCTGTTATAAGACTTTCTGTGCTATCAAAATAATGCATGGTGAGATAATAAAACGCTTGGGAGAATTGCGCGATATTGATGCAAATTTCAAATGTCAAATACTGATAATAATTCTTCCAGACACGAAAAATTAGTAGTTATATGTACACGAGTTTGAGTGTGAGTTTGAGTTTGAAGTCTTTTATCTAAACAAAAAGTACATCCACTTTCTTTATTTTTATTGTTTTGCCCAACAGAGAAGATTGTGCCATATCTAATTTGGCCGAGATATGCCAATCTTCTCTGTAGTGTTCCAATTTGGCCGAGATATGCCAATCTTCTCTCTCTCTCTCTCTCTATCTCTCTCTTTGATTTTCTTTTGCGCTCCGTCTTTGGAGCTCCGTCTTTTTCTCCCGGTCTAAAAAAAAAAAAAAAAAAAAAAAAAATCAAAAAAAAAAAAAAAATCGTTCATTTAAAGGGCATGTGTCAGGTTTGTGGTGTGACCCAGGTTTATCTTAAAGGACCCCTCCTCTCAACCATCATCTGTATAAATATGTAATTAAAGGTGAGATTTGCCTTTGCTCCAGACCCTCATTTTGCCAAAGCTGATTTCAAGACTTTTGGGGGCTAAAAACGTTAGTTTTGGTCCGTTTTAAGTCGGGTTTTCGGGAAATTATGAAAATAGAATCATTCTAAAATGCAAAAATATGGAACGCTTCACGATTTTGCGTGTCATCCTTGCGCAGGGGCCATGCTAATCTTCTCTGTATCGTTCCAATTTTAATAGATGTGTTGCCGAAGCGAACACGAAAGTACCTGAGAGCCGGACTCCCTTTAAACAATCCGCCCGTAAACTTCAATTCCGCACAGTTTTGCGCCGTAAGCACGTGTTCCCGTATGCAGCGGAGTTTTGCAATGAGTCTAAACGGTTCTATGACCCACTGATTTGAATAACACTGGACCACATAAAAGAATGATCGTGTGACCCTTATTCCCACCAATAAGGAGCGCACACAATCTTTGTGTATGCAAAACGCCCACGAGGCATTTGCACGCACGGATGCTTCCTTTGTGTCCAAAGTCCAAAGGAAGCTATCGATTTGCTATATAGATCGGTGGGATCTCAATTGACTATATAAACCCTGACGTCCGTGGCGCTCTTGAACTTCTAGTTGATTGCATAGTTGAGTCAGCAATGTGGCACGTGGTTACGCAGTGTGATTCAGACATCATACTGGAAGACAGTTGTAACAGGAAAGCCAGTAGGGACTTTTAGATCTGCACAACGACAACGTGGATTGCTACGATCGACGTCCTTTTAATGCACTGCCTTGATTGGACGTCACATGTATCAGTCCACGCAAATCTAAAAGTCCCTAATATTACGTCATCCCCGACTCGTTGGTGTTTGCCTGCAAACAAACAAAAAATGTACAACACATTGGCTACGAGGCTATCTTTCTATAAAAGCATAATACATACATGCATTCATAATTATAAAATGAGAGATAGAGAAAGAGAGAAGAGAGAGGAGAGAGAAGAGAGAAAGAGGGAGAGAGAGAGAAAGAAGAGGGAGAAGGAGAGAGAAGGAGAGAGAGAGAGAGAGAAAGAAAGGAAAGAGAGAGATACGATTAACTTCCTCCAAAATACAACTTTGGATCAACCTACGAATTTGAATCATTCACATACGTTACAGTGAATTCAGGGAACAGGACATACTAACAGCGGGTTCAACTACATTTATATGAACATTTGCAAGGCTAAGAACAGGAGGAGGGAATTCAATGGTTACAACCCTTCCACAAGATTTGAGATCTAAAAGAAGTATGCTGTTATAAGACTTTCTGTGCTATCAAAATAATGCATGGTGAGATAATAAAACGCTTGGGAGAATTGCGCGATATTGATGCAAATTTCAAATGTCAAATACTGATAATAATTCTTCCAGACACGAAAAATTAGTAGTTATATGTACACGAGTTTGAGTGTGAGTTTGAGTTTGAAGTCTTTTATCTAAACAAAAAGTACATCCACTTTCTTTATTTTTATTGTTTTGCCCAACAGAGAAGATTGTGCCATATCTAATTTGGCCGAGATATGCCAATCTTCTCTGTAGTGTTCCAATTTGGCCGAGATATGCCAATCTTCTCTCTCTCTCTCTCTCTCTCTATCTCTCTCTTTGATTTTCTTTTGCGCTCCGTCTTTCGAGCTCCGTCTTTTTCTCCCGGTCTAAAAAAAAAAAAAAAAATCAAAACAAATCAAAAAAAAAAAAAAAATCGTTCATTTAAAGGGCATGTGTCAGGTTTGTGGTGTGACCCAGGTTTATCTTAAAGGACCCCTCCTCTCAACCATCATCTGTATAAATATGTAATTAAAGGTGAGATTTGCCTTTGCTCCAGACCCTCATTTTGCCAAAGCTGATTTCAAGACTTTTGGGGGCTAAAAACGTTAGTTTTGGTCCGTTTTAAGTCGGGTTTTCGGGAAATTATGAAAATAGAATCATTCTAAAATGCAAAAATATGGAACGCTTCACGATTTTGCGTGTCATCCTTGCGCAGGGGCCATGCTAATCTTCTCTGTATCGTTCCAATTTTAATAGATGTGTTGCCGAAGCGAACACGAAAGTACCTGAGAGCCGGACTCCCTTTAAACAATCCGCCCGTAAACTTCAATTCCGCACAGTTTTGCGCCGTAAGCACGTGTTCCCGTATGCAGCGGAGTTTTGCAATGAGTCTAAACGGTTCTATGACCCACTGATTTGAATAACACTGGACCACATAAAAGAATGATCGTGTGACCCTTATTCCCACCAATAAGGAGCGCACACAATCTTTGTGTATGCAAAACGCCCACGAGGCATTTGCACGCACGGATGCTTCCTTTGTGTCCAAAGTCCAAAGGAAGCTATCGATTTGCTATATAGATCGGTGGGATCTCAATTGACTATATAAACCCCGACGTCCGTGGCGCTCTTGAACTTCTAGTTGATTGCATAGTTGAGTCAGCAATGTGGCACGTGGTTACGCAGTGTGATTCAGACATCATACTGGAAGACAGTTGTAACAGGAAAGCCAGTAGGGACTTTTAGATCTGCACAACGACAACGTGGATTGCTACGATCGACGTCCTTTTAATGCACTGCCTTGATTGGACGTCACATGTATCAGTCCACGCAAATCTAAAAGTCCCTAATATTACGTCATCCCCGACTCGTTGGTGTTTGCCTGCAAACAAACAAAAAATGTACAACACATTGGCTACGAGGCTATCTTTCTATAAAAGCATAATACATACATGCATTCATAATTATAAAATGAGAGATAGAGAAAGAGAGAAGAGAGAGGAGAGAGAAGAGAGAAAGAGGGAGAGAGAGAGAAAGAAGAGGGAGAAGGAGAGAGAAGGAGAGAGAGAGAGAGAGAAAGAAAGGAAAGAGAGAGATACGATTAACTTCCTCCAAAATACAACTTTGGATCAACCTACGAATTTGAATCATTCACATACGTTACAGTGAATTCAGGGAACAGGACATACTAACAGCGGGTTCAACTACATTTATATGAACATTTGCAAGGCTAAGAACAGGAGGAGGGAATTCAATGGTTACAACCCTTCCACAAGATTTGAGATCTAAAAGAAGTATGCTGTTATAAGACTTTCTGTGCTATCAAAATAATGCATGGTGAGATAATAAAACGCTTGGGAGAATTGCGCGATATTGATGCAAATTTCAAATGTCAAATACTGATAATAATTCTTCCAGACACGAAAAATTAGTAGTTATATGTACACGAGTTTGAGTGTGAGTTTGAGTTTGAAGTCTTTTATCTAAACAAAAAGTACATCCACTTTCTTTATTTTTATTGTTTTGCCCAACAGAGAAGATTGTGCCATATCTAATTTGGCCGAGATATGCCAATCTTCTCTGTAGTGTTCCAATTTGGCCGAGATATGCCAATCTTCTCTCTCTCTCTCTCTCTCTCTATCTCTCTCTTTGATTTTCTTTTGCGCTCCGTCTTTCGAGCTCCGTCTTTTTCTCCCGGTCTAAAAAAAAAAAAAAAAAATCAAAACAAATCAAAAAAAAAAAAAAAATCGTTCATTTAAAGGGCATGTGTCAGGTTTGTGGTGTGACCCAGGTTTATCTTAAAGGACCCCTCCTCTCAACCATCATCTGTATAAATATGTAATTAAAGGTGAGATTTGCCTTTGCTCCAGACCCTCATTTTGCCAAAGCTGATTTCAAGACTTTTGGGGGCTAAAAACGTTAGTTTTGGTCCGTTTTAAGTCGGGTTTTCGGGAAATTATGAAAATAGAATCATTCTAAAATGCAAAAATATGGAACGCTTCACGATTTTGCGTGTCATCCTTGCGCAGGGGCCATGCTAATCTTCTCTGTATCGTTCCAATTTTAATAGATGTGTTGCCGAAGCGAACACGAAAGTACCTGAGAGCCGGACTCCCTTTAAACAATCCGCCCGTAAACTTCAATTCCGCACAGTTTTGCGCCGTAAGCACGTGTTCCCGTATGCAGCGGAGTTTTGCAATGAGTCTAAACGGTTCTATGACCCACTGATTTGAATAACACTGGACCACATAAAAGAATGATCGTGTGACCCTTATTCCCACCAATAAGGAGCGCACACAATCTTTGTGTATGCAAAACGCCCACGAGGCATTTGCACGCACGGATGCTTCCTTTGTGTCCAAAGTCCAAAGGAAGCTATCGATTTGCTATATAGATCGGTGGGATCTCAATTGACTATATAAACCCCGACGTCCGTGGCGCTCTTGAACTTCTAGTTGATTGCATAGTTGAGTCAGCAATGTGGCACGTGGTTACGCAGTGTGATTCAGACATCATACTGGAAGACAGTTGTAACAGGAAAGCCAGTAGGGACTTTTAGATCTGCACAACGACAACGTGGATTGCTACGATCGACGTCCTTTTAATGCACTGCCTTGATTGGACGTCACATGTATCAGTCCACGCAAATCTAAAAGTCCCTAATATTACGTCATCCCCGACTCGTTGGTGTTTGCCTGCAAACAAACAAAAAATGTACAACACATTGGCTACGAGGCTATCTTTCTATAAAAGCATAATACATACATGCATTCATAATTATAAAATGAGAGATAGAGAAAGAGAGAAGAGAGAGGAGAGAGAAGAGAGAAAGAGGGAGAGAGAGAGAAAGAAGAGGGAGAAGGAGAGAGAAGGAGAGAGAGAGAGAGAGAAAGAAAGGAAAGAGAGAGATACGATTAACTTCCTCCAAAATACAACTTTGGATCAACCTACGAATTTGAATCATTCACATACGTTACAGTGAATTCAGGGAACAGGACATACTAACAGCGGGTTCAACTACATTTATATGAACATTTGCAAGGCTAAGAACAGGAGGAGGGAATTCAATGGTTACAACCCTTCCACAAGATTTGAGATCTAAAAGAAGTATGCTGTTATAAGACTTTCTGTGCTATCAAAATAATGCATGGTGAGATAATAAAACGCTTGGGAGAATTGCGCGATATTGATGCAAATTTCAAATGTCAAATACTGATAATAATTCTTCCAGACACGAAAAATTAGTAGTTATATGTACACGAGTTTGAGTGTGAGTTTGAGTTTGAAGTCTTTTATCTAAACAAAAAGTACATCCACTTTCTTTATTTTTATTGTTTTGCCCAACAGAGAAGATTGTGCCATATCTATTGCGCAGGGGTCATTCAGAAAACAACGAACGTAGAGCGGACAGTTGAGCCTCCACTACGCCTGAACGATCGGCCTGGGCACACGGAAAATGCACGATCTTTCCTGCCGCATCACTGGTCGCTTGATCGAAGTTTTAGAAGTTGGCAATGTTTTTAACATCGATATTCTTGAATTTGCATGTATGCAGCCTTAAAAAAAGAATGTACATGCAACTCTAAACTATCTCCTGTGAGTACAAACCTTCTATCCAGCGTTCGAGCTGAAGGCCTACATATTACTGAGCTAGGAGCCATTCATCAGCTATTAAAATGCAGTGTTGTATTTAATCCGGTCCGTGCACGTGGAGTTATGGAAAGCGATTAAAGTCTTAGAGAGGGAGGGGTTCTTACTTCGGATGATCTATAGTTAGGCACCCATTAAACAGGCCTATCATAAATATCCCTTTCGATCAGATATTGAACTTATGATGAAATATAATGAAATTGAAGATTTGTGAATGTTGCAGATATATTTAAGGGGACAAAAAAGGTACCTGTCAAAGCGTACAATTTCGGTATATACTGACAAATAGGGCAGACACATACAATGTACATGTTTGTTGTCTAATCTTAATATCTAACTTTAGAATAATTCATTAAGGATCATGTTACAATGTTTGGAGACTTAACGGTATTAAACATCCCATCAAACCAACAAGATTGTCCGATCGACAAGGTTCATTCAGTGATAATGCTGAGAAAGTCGTGCAGAGGGCAATACACCAGTTTACAGTTGTGTGGGCCATTTTAAACAAAGCCAATGACCTAGAGGTCATGTATTTAAATACCACTGGTCAAAGGTTATTGGCCCCGTTTTGGGGCCAATGACCCGAGGTCAACTGTCTGCGCATGCGCACTGATACAACTGTAAACTGGTTTATAAAGATAAAGTTGAGTTTTGGTCATGTGATTGTATTGTGAAAGAAACGGTGTAGAATCTATCAGAAAAGGTTGATCATCTAGTATATAAGTATTCGTGTGTATTTCAAGGTTCTGGAATCATCAAATTATAAGAAATTTGGCCAAATCTTGGCAAAGTTACAAGCACTGTACACAGAATTATGTATATGGGACTACACGAGCACATGGCGAAAAAAACCTACCCCCGAGTTTTACGATGAACATGACATATTTAGAATATGAAGGCATTTGAAGAGCCATGCTTTTCAGGGAACATGTCTTATCTGATGTTCTTCCACACTTGCATAATAAGAATGATAAAGTTCACAAATTATTTTTCACCTCTTCCCAGAACTCAACCTTCTCTTTAAGACCAACATATTGGTCTCATGGTTTCATCTCTCAGGCAGTGGTAGCATGTACTGTCGATCATTAGAAGTCTTAAGAATCCTCAGGTCACTCTAGAAAAGACATAATAGAAGAGAGAGAGAGAGAGGGAGGAGAGATATTTTACTTCACTGGTATATAATAAGCAACTTTTGAATCATGTTGGAAAAAACAATGTGCACATGTAATTGCTGAAGTAAATGCACATTGAAAACCGAGTAGTCTAAACAACAAAATAACGGAAAAACAATACATATTAATTAAAAACACGCATGTATTTAGGGGTGTTTTAAATCATGTTCTTAAACGTTAACAACAAAAAATACCGAGCGATTAAAAGCTACGTATAAAACAGTATATACGAGAGGTTAGTCGTATACATAATTAGTTTGAAGGGTCAAATACTATAAATAAATCTTCCAAATACGGATAATTAGTAGTTAGATATACATAGCACGTATAGTAGGTCTTGGCCTATATGTATCAAATGAGCTCTAATATCGCAATTGGCAGGGCCGAGGGAGATAGAAAGAGCGCGCGCTCAGATGATGTAATACACAGCTAATTGCAGTTTTTAAAATCATAGGCTAAATTAATACACAATTGCACATGAGGGTATGACTTTACAAGAAAATATATCAAATGAATCTCACCATGATCAACGTTGTATGATAATCCAATGAATAATCCAAAACTGTGTTCATCCCAAAAGATGCCCTTCACCGTATATACAAGGTAAATAAAGCGAGGCGCTCATTCAGAAACCACCAACTTGGAGCGGATAATTGATCCTCCACTACGCCGGAACGATAGGCTTGGACACACGGAGAGTCCATGCCCTTTCCTCCCGCATCACATTTGGCGCTCGTTTAAAGTTTTAGAAGTTGGCAAGTTTGAAACATCGAAATTCTTGAACTTGAATGGCTGCTGCTTTCAAAGACAATGAACATTGTACGTGTATCTCTAAACTATCTCCTTTGGGTACAATCTCTCTATCCAGCGTTCGAGCTGTACAATTAGGCCATCATTACTGAGCCTCTGAGGAACCACCATCAAAGACAGCTAAGGCAAGACTGGTAATCCAAGATGAACAAAATAACATGTTACGGACCTGCCCGTCCACGTGGAAGATGAATGTACATGAGTTATAAACAAGTTATAATATCTTTGAGGAGAGGGAGGGTTTCTTTTAAATGTCGACGAATCTATAGTAAGACACACATACTAGGCATATCATTATCAAACATATCCCTTGGCTTTTGGATCAGATATTGAACTAATGATGAAATATAATTAAATTGCAAATGTAAGCATTTTTACATTCCAGGAATGGTTAAGGGGGGAGGGGGGGGGGGGTTACAAATGATAATACAAAACTCTGTTCATCCCAAAGGATGCCCTTCAATGTATCAAGATTTATACAATGAGGTGCTCATTCACAAACCACCGACTTTGACCCGCGATAGTTGATCTTCCGCATCGCCGGAACGATCGGCATCGAGTTTAAAGCCCCACTGCACTACTTATAGCTACTTGCGCCCTCTATATAGCAAACAATGCCTAATCGGTGACCACTGGTCCCCCATGACCCCCTCTTTCTTATGTTAATTGAGAGCTGATTTAATGAGATAACCACCTGTCAGTGACCACGCTGTGTGGTCTAATCCCTCCTGGCCAAACTAGTACAGACGGCCTTTAAGAAGTTGGCGGTGTTTTAAACATCGCCATTCTTGAATTTGCTTGGCTGCAGATTTCAAAATAATGTACATGATTCTCGAAACAATGAAACTACTTATACCCAGCGTTCGACATGTAGGCCAACAGTACAGAGCTGAGGAGCCATCAGAAAATATTAGGTCCAGTCCTATATGGTAGGCCTATGACTATGAGGCTATTATGTTTAGAATTTAGGAGCTCGAAGATCGCAACCTGGCCGGGCAGAGAGAGAGAGAGAGAGAGAGAAAACAGAGCAGTGAGCAGAGAGATGACTAAATGATGCATGTATACATCACATGAATCTCACCATGGCTAACGTTGTATAATTCAAATGATAATCCAAAAATGTGTTCATCCAAAAAGATGCCCTTCACTGTATACATAGATGAAGCGAGGCGCTCATTCAGAAACCAACTTTGAGCGGATAGGTGATCCTCCGCTACACCGGAACGATAGGCCTGAACACACGAAGAGTGCACGAGCTTTCCTGCCGTATCAAGTTGGCAATGCTTTAACATCGATATTCTTGAATCTGCATGTATGCAGCTATACAATACAATGTACATGTATCTCTAAACTATCTCATGTGGTTAAAAACCTTCTATCCAGCGTTTGACCTGTAGGCCAAAATTACTGAGGAGCCATCGATCATCAGTGGAGGCAGGCTTGCAATCTGAGATGAAGAAACTAACAAGTTACGGACCGGTCCGTGCACGTGGAGTTATGGGCAGTTAATAAGTCTAAGAGAAGAGGGAGGGGTTCTTACTTCGGCGAATCTATAGTTATAGTCACTCATAACTAGGACTATTATGAATACCCCATTTTGATCAGATATTATGAAATATAATGAAATTGAAAATTATAGGATATTTACATTCCATATATATTTAAGGGGGGGGGGCATCAAAAGTATGTGTGAAGGGGTACATTGTCAGTATACCGACAAATATGGCAGACATCCAATGAGCATGGTCTTTGTCTAATCCACACTATTTCAATAATTCAACAAGGCTCATGTTAAAAGATTCGGAGGCTTAACAGTTTTAATCAGAAACATCCCAGCAAACCAACAAGAATGTGTTTGTCGCCAATTTTTGTATTTAATTTAGGTTGAAAGTTTAACTAAAGAGAGATTAGGCATACATAATTAGTTTAGAAGGTCAAATACTATGAATAATTCTTCGAAATACAAACAATAATAGTTCGATGCACATAGCACCTACAGTAGATGAAGGCCTATATATGGTAGGCCTATGTATCGACGACGAGCCGAGGAAGAGAGAGAGAAAGAAAAGAAAATGCAGCTCACTGTAGTTTAAAATTCATATAGGCTAAATTAATGCACACTTGTGCATCAGGGTATGACGTTACAACAAGATATATCAAATGAATCTCACCGTGATCGACGATGTATGATAATCCAAGTAATAATCCAAAACGGTGTTCATCCCAACAGATTCCTTTCACTGTATGTAGATAAAACGAGGCACCCACACTAACCACCAACTTCGAGCGGATAGTTGATCCTCGGCTACGCCGGAACGATCGGCCTGCATACACGGAGAGTGAAAACACACTGGGAGTGCAGGGTCTTTCCTGCCGCGTCACTTTGGTCGATCGTTTGAAGTTTTAGAAGCTGGCAATTTTTTAAACTTCGATATTTTTTAATTTGAATGTATGCAGCTTTCAATGACAATTTACATGATCTCTAAACTATCTCCTGTGATTAAAAACCTTCTATCCAGCGTTCGAGCTGTAGGTGTAGGCATACATTACAGATGATTCTCATCATCGGCTGAGACAGGCTTCTAATCGGGTGTTTCCATCTACTGTACTGCTTCTTTCTGAACCACCTAACACACCTCAATCTTACCCACTTTTTTCCTACACATTTTCTACACAGAGGCACTTTCATGAGACAGGTTCTGTGATTGGCTTTGTTGCAAGTGATTATTCATGACATGAGCGTGGTCATCTTCTCGTCGCGCGAAAAACGCCCAAATTTTAAGTGCACTCTTTACAAATCCACAATCATTCATGAATATCTGCGCGCACATCGTGCAACAATCGTTGTAATTGACACGCTTGTAAATGATACACTTGGCCGCTTGTAATTTACGCGCTTGTTATTTTATTTTGAAATCTTCCGTTGATATCGTGGGAACGACTGTACAATTACCCCCCCCCCCCCACCCCTTTGATCCGCCAATGCTAGAGTTAACATGCTTCTAAATATATTATCACTTTTGGTCCAAAGTGGGGGGGGGGGGGGGACCAAAGTTTATTTGTAAACTCTAGCAATGTGTTAAACTTTATTGGGGCTGGTTTTAGTGCACGCTGCCCCCTTTTGGCCAAAACGACAATGCTGATGAATCTGTTTGTTTGCTTGTCGGTAATTTTTTTAATTAGTGCCCCCCCCTCACCTTTTGTTAAATCCAGGATACGTCCCTGCTCTATTTTAACTATTTTATACAACTTATGATATATATTGACCTGTTTCGTTTCGTTTGTTTTGAAATAAATCAAAGAGTATTTGTAAACCCTAGCATTGGCAGATCCAGGGGGGGGGGGGGCGTTAATATTCTTTACATTGCACTGAATACTTGAAGACTCAAGTTAAATGCATTATCATTTATTTTTGTCACGTATTGGATGCATTTATTTTCATAACTGTAAATTGTGAATTTCTCCGTCAAGGACTTCTTGTCATGAGTTACAGATAATTTAGATAAATGGATTTTACTTACTTTATGTGCCAATCAATTGCAATAGAAAATGTATCAACATTTGTAAACGGTGATTAAGAAGCAAATGAGGTCATTGTTAGGACTACATTAACGAACTTAACAGACCCTTCAAATTCAGTACTAAATCAACGTATATTGCAGTTTCTCTTATCAATCATATTCAAAAGAACCGATGAATCATAATTATGCCACCTCGTTGGATTTTTATAACATATCATTGGTTCTTGAGATTTGTATTGTTTTTCTTTGAATCGACTCACACTATTTATGAATGCTTCATTATGAAAATCTATTTTTTACTGCCTTCCTATATTTTGTGTCAACACAAGTTTTCAGAGCAATCTTTAAAGTCATTTCATCGTTAAGATAATCATAATCACAAACAGCAAGTATAAAAAAACTGTTAAAAAAATTCTCCATAAAAATACAGAAAAGTGCCTGCAGCAGAGTCTCGAGAACTCCTGTAATTTTACAGAACTTTGTTATCACAATTCACAAGTCATCAGTTTTTTAACAGCAAATATGGAGGTGATAAATACAAATTTTCTGTTTTTTATATATATATTTTTCCAGAACTCTAGAGAACTCCAGTTTTTTTTACACCATATTTGTAACCATAATTTAAAGCTGATCTGTTTAATAACATACAATCTGTAAGTGATTATAACATTTCATTTTTGTAAAAAAAAAAGACAGAAAAGTGTCTGATTCAGGGTTTACAGGAATCCTTTAGCTTTGCCACATTTTTCTTTTCACAATTTACAATTCATCTGTTTTTTAGCCGCAAATCTGCATATGATAAATGAAATTTATTCTTAAAAAAACAGAAAGATAACTTGCCGAACTACAAGGAACTCCTGTAATTTTGCAGCAGATCTACTATCAAAATTTACAGCTCATCTTTTTAATAACAAGCCATCTGTGATACATGAAATTTATCTTTAAAATAAAGACAGAGGAGTGCCTGAATCAAGGTTTACAGGAGTGCGTTAATTTGACTACATATTTCTCTTCAAAATCTACAGTCCATCTGTTTTGAAACAGAAAATCGGCATGTAAAAAAAAAATGAATAAAAAATAAACAAAAATAAAAAATAGAAAAATTATAACGGAATGAAAAAATAATAAAAAGGGCAGGGTGCTTGCAGAAGTCTCGAGAAATTCTGTAATTTTATAGCATGATTCATAATTTACAGCCAATCTGTTTTATAACATTTGTGTGTAATAAATGAAATTTCTCATGAAATTATTTAAATTATATCCTATAGAAATCCTACAAACATGTTCATGAAAAATCTGTAAGACCTTAATGCTAGAGTGTGTATGTACAAGTTACCATCAAAACACACACTAAAAAAATAAATCTTGTGACTGCTGCAGGCACCTGCTTTAATTTTACAGATACACAAGTCAGTCAAACAAACAACTGCAACATTTTGTAGTTTTTCAAGGGTTTATTTATCATTACCAATTACAAACATGTAAATACTGATCTGCAAGGAGCTTAATCAACAGTAAAACAATAAAAGCAAACTTCAGTAAGTAGCAAATATATCAAATGTAACAAAAACTATATGGCCTAACAAACAACTGCAACATTTTGTAGTTTTAAAAGGGTTCATTTATCATTACCAATTACAAACATGTAAATACTGATCTGCAAGGAGCTTAATCAACAAGAAAACAATAAAAGCAAACTTCAGTGAGTAACAAAGATATAAAATGTAACAAAAAACTATATAGCCTACGGGGTGCCCCCCCCCCCATGATATGAAATCGTAAAGAGTCATGTTTAACCGAGGTATATCATTTATTGCTAATTCATGATCGACATGCCACCACTTCTGGCGCAGGTGAAATTTTATTTCCTCTCTCTCTCAAAAAAAAAAGGGCCTCCTGTATAGACAAGCATGACATTCATGCTATAAACCTGATAAAATTTATACCAAATAAAAGAGGAAGATACTCTTTTAGGACATACCACAGTCTTTGAAGAATAACATACATTAGAGATTATATAGATTTTTGAAAGTGGACTTTTTTTTTCTGACTCACCCTGTATAGATGCCTAAAGAAAAGGGCACCTGCATTCTTCATTCCTTTACAAAGATTATTTTGGCTCAAACCAATAATGAAAACCTTTAAAATCTGGAGGCATAGAACCTACTGCAACACATGACTTGTATGTGATTGGCATATTTAAACACATACAAAACATAATTTAACACATTTCTAAAAAAATAAATGATTGGCATGATCAGATATCATATTGCAAATAGTGTGAAGTGCAGAAAAATACAAATCACAGTCCAAGGATCATAACATGTCGCTCTTCTGGTTGGGTAGAAGAGAAGCCTTCCAATCAACCATCTAAACCAAATTCTAACGGGATCCCTAAGACCACTTTGAGGTGCTCTTTCAGATGTGCTATAACAATGCTAAAACTGTGCCGGGGGGGGGGGGGGTCTATTTCAAACATGTCCATTGTAACATAGAAAATGTAAACAAAATGCACACTAAATCTAACCTGATGATATTTTGATGCAATTCTGCTCGATTTGAGGGTCACACACTCAATGGTCGGAATTCACAAAGGAAGTTTAAGTTTAGACCATGGTTTATGCAGATTTTGTGTATGATTAGCTGACAAAGATCCAGTATAAATGCACGCTTTTGGCAAAGTACTAGAAATTCATGATTTTTGCCATGGTTTAAAGCTATGGTTTAAAATCATAGCAACAAGCATGAATTGAGCGCCCTTTGCCATACAGCGTGCCTTCATATTGGACCTTTCTCAGCATACACGCTAAATTAAGCGCAAATTATACACAAAATCTACATAGACCATGATTTAACCCCCCACAGAGTTTAAAGGAGAATGAAAGTCAGACATTTACATGATTTCAGTGAATGGAGAATACCAATGAGACTTAACAGTAAAAGTTTGAGCAAATTTGGATAATCCTTTTTGGGGTTATGGATTTTTGAAGTTTTAAAAAATCCTTATTATGGACTTCCTTAAGTTGGCAATTCCGCTAGAATTTGTGATGTCATTGTGCTCAACTCTCCATTGGTTATGTACAGAGAGTTTCACAACATTTTATTTTTATAAAATATTAAAAGGGCAATTGTATTGATTCTTGTCATACAAAAACAAAATACACTGGCGGAAATATTATTTTTGATGAAAATTAGAAAAAAGTGAAACTCTCTGTACATAACCAATGGAGAGTTGAGCACAATGACATCACAAATTCTGGCGAAGTTGCCAACTTAAGGAAGTCCATAATAAGGATTTTCTAAAACTTCAAAAATACATAACTCGAAAACGGATTATCCAAATTTGCTCAAACTTTTACTGTTAAGTCTTGTTGTTCTTCTCCATTCACTGAAATCATGTGACTGTCTAACTTTTATTCTCCTTTAAGCCTCCTTTGTGAGTTCGGGCCAAGAATATCAAATTAATATGGCCATCAGTTCTCATGATTGAAGATGGCATAATGTACATTATTTTCCTAAACAGCATACAAATGTCTATTTTTGTTCTCAAAATACCCACTTGCCTCAATGAAAAATATGTACATGTTTCCAATAAAAGATGAAGATGATGTACATAGCATAGCTGCCAACCTTTGAAAACACAAATTAGTACATACTCAGCACCTCAAAAATTTGTATTTTTCAACCGATCCTCTTCTCAACTATTTCAAAATGTAATATTGTTGTATCGCAGTGCGAGTGCGAGTCGCTTGCGATTTGCTAGCAACTGCTTACAAAGTAAATACTTTTTTGCTTTAAATTTGTTCTGTCAACATTATATTAAATTTAATATACATGTATGAATATAAGAACAATGCAGGTCCATGACAATTCATTTCAAGTACATAGCTAAGAGAGAGACATGGGTTGTTCTTATATCCATATAAGTACCTTGGACTACAAACTTTTTACAGATCTGCCAACCTCTGGGAATGAAAATTGTATTCTTTGGTCCCCAAAACTGATGTGCACTGCTCTTGCAGATGAAAAAAAAAAAACAACATTGAAACACAGGTATAAACACAGTGGTTTTAACAACATGATTAAAGACATTGGATCACATTGCTATGATTGGGAGAAAACAAATTACTTGAAAGTTGAAGTTACCTGAAATACACATTCATCCAATTACCAATACTTATGTAAGTTTTATGAAATAGAGACATATAGAGATAATTTTTCTATACGATTTAACAAAAAACACCAAAAAACGAAAAAATCTTACTGGTTGGCAGCTCTGACATAGGTTTTCACACAAAACACAACTGAAATATTAAAAGGGAAACTAGCCATCTAAACTTGCATTGATAATGTACGTTCAAAACTGCCCACCAACGAGCCAAATGTAGCCAAAGTTGTGTGATATTGGAACACACATTGAGAGTTTGTACTGGTTTTGGTCAAGGAACATAGGAAAGAAATTATGTAAACCAACTATACTAAAAACAACCTTCAAAAGAACAAATATATATCAAATGATAGAGGAATACATATATAGGACCTAGTGAGGCTTTCTTCTCTCATGCCTATACAAATTAAAATAAAATACAAGTAACATAGCAAACTGATCTGATAATCTATTGGCTTGTTTATCAAAAGCTTTTTTACCATCTTTTCTTCATGCATCATATCCTATTTAAAAAAATCTGCCAGTCACTTTTGGTCCATAAGATAAGCAATTTGCAGGTTGAAAGAGTAACATATGATTAATAACTTTCAAAACACTTTTATTTGCAAGCAGTTAAATCAGTTGCTATAGACTAATTCCCCACAGACCATCCATTTAAGATTTCATTCAGCCTGGTCTTTTTTACAGCTCACCAAGTTTTGCCAAAGTGTTATAAAGCAAAAACTACTATGAACATGTTGTGATTTTGATGTCAGTTACTAAAGTTACTAAAGGTATTTTTTTGCTACCCAGGGGTCCCTACAGATGGCCCGCACTGGGACCATCTGCGGGGACCCCTGGGTAGCAAAAAAATTTTCCTCGCAAGTCACCAAAGCCTAATGTGACAGGGCCTTAAGGAAATGTTGCTCTTACCAATGGTATTAATAAGTTGATCTGTGTGCTATCAGAAGTGTGTCAGGCATTGTTCATGGGACACCCTGTATACATAGTTGAAGAAAATCAACATTCAGGTTCGCTTTCAGGAAGGCTGGCGAAAGAATCAGTTCTTCTACTGAAGGGACTGGTAGTGGCTGGACGTCAGGCTCTGGGGATAAAAGCCAGTACATCCCGGTGAATTGGCCACAAGTCTTTAGTTCATTTTGAAGCCAGTTGCGGTCATCATTGGTAATACTCCTCGTAAGAGGGTTATAGTCCTTTGGTGGCGGGTACATCTCATCAACAGATTTAACGGTTGCTGGTCCCTTCTTCTTACGCCACTGGCATTCAACGTCTGTCCTGCTGATGTTGTGGATGCCAAAGATGATGAGGGTTGCTGCGTGGCTGCACTTGTAGTGACCACGCGGACAGTCGCACCTTGACGAGGTAATGCTCTTCTCACCCAGCTGTACCTACAAATTAATTTGAGAAATAAAAAAAGAGAAAACCAATTAGAATATAATAACAAAATAGCACTGAAAATGCCAATTAAAGTCATAAAGTTATTTAAAAAATAATGTTAATTCATTGTGTAATCCATCCATGTAAGTAATTATTATATAGAATTTTTAAACAATAAAATACAGAACATATTTATAATATATGTTTTCACTGAAAACAAAACAAAAATGGGTAAAGCAAACTGGAGCTGGCCATCGTGTATGAGGCTGTAATTTGTCTTTAGTTACGTTAGCTCTGATTCTGAATCTGAAGTGAAGGCAACTGGCTTTCGACCTTGACTATTTTCCTTCATTTTTTAAAGGATATGATCATATGGATGGAGTAAATGATAATCATGTTCAATGAGTTAGTATTCAAACCGAGAAATAAATCACGGAGTTCATGTCACAAACTTTGCAAAGCCTAGTTCAATTTCAAACCCCCGACAGTCGTTGAATTTACTGTGCACAAACACAAATATGCGCGAGTGGGACTACAGACAGTAGTCCCACTCGCGCATATTTGTGTTTGTGCATGTGAAGACATGACATTTTTTCGTGAACTACAAAACTCACCACAACGTTGTAACTTTTGTCTTTCATGCTGGCTCTAACAACTCCACGTAGTTCACCTGGAAAATAATCAAATTTCTCTACATGGTCTGATTTGTAGTGGTTTTCCCCTCGTTGCAGTGATTTCGGCTCGTCTGAAAAAAAAGATGCTAAGGCTGTTATCGAAATGGCGTCCATATTTGCTAATGCAAAGTCAATGCAAAAAGTCGCACGCGCGATGTCGGGCGGTTCAGCCACGCATAGCAACCTTTTGTGTAGAGCCAGTCAAGCGGTCGTCTGGGGGCAGTGACGTCACGGCTTCGGTACTCTATAGCTGGCGCTGGCCCGGCGCGCCCGGCCGGTTCGTTCTGATCTGATCGATCGCCATGCATGCATATATGGGCGCGAACGAAGTGCACGCATGCATGTTACACGCTATCGCTAACGGTAACAAAAAAGTTGGCGGCAAGAAAAAAGAAAAGAAAGAAAAAATAAAATAAAAAAACAGAAATCTGAATAAGATATGAAAGCACTATTAAAACTTCCTGTTAGAAAAAAGAAAAAAAGAATAGAAAAGAAGAAAAAGAAGAAGATTAAGAAGATGCAGAAAAATTACGGTACCGGTATAGTTACAGTTTCAGTTCGTGGGAGTTCGTGTTGTTTTTATGGCATAAAAAAAAAAGATTTCTGAGAGGTCTACATGAACTTTGAAGTATATATATAATTATGCCTAGCCTACTAAAATTTAGGCCTATATAAAGCATAACCTCTGATAAAAGCAGACTAATTTCCGGTAAAAACGAAATCTTCTTTCCCTTTTAAATGTGCCCGAATTCGGCAGCTTGAGTCAATTAACAGAAAGGTTTTGTATTTTTACCGCAAATTATTTTACGTTGTTGAGTTTAAGGCATTAAAAGGCAGTTAAGGTCTTTTTTTTTTAAATTGAAAAGGGTATTTTGTAGAACATTAAATATCTATAGGGGATCTGAATGTCCTTGAAAAAAAACCCTCATCAACTTCTTTTTTAGATTTCTGTCAAATTGCAGTGAAATTCAGCTATTAATTTTACAGAATTGTTTACGGTATTTTCCTCTATAAATTCTGTCTTTTTTATTCATTAAACTAAATGAGATTGCTTTGAATAAATCGACACTTTGTAGAATTAAAAGCAAAATCTGCTTAAAAACATAGGCCTACGAATTTCCATAAAGAAAAAAACAATCCTTTTTTTAGAGAGGGAGAGAGATCCGTCCTTTTCACAGCAGAAAATGTCAAGTAACATTAATTATCAGAGTGGTTCTGTATTATTGTTTCCTGTATTTTTTTTATTCATTAAAACATGAGGTTTACTTTGAATAAAAAGACACTCCATTTATTTACATGGGATCTTCTTTTTAGAGATCTGTTAAATTGCAGAAAGTTTCTAGTTTACATTTTTACAGAATGAATCTGTATTTTAATTTCTGTAGATTCTTTCTTTTTATTCATTAAAACATGAGGTTTACTTTGAAGAAAAAAAACGCTCTGTAGAATCATAATAAATCTGCATATTGGATCTGAAAGCATACAGAATTCCTATTAAAAAAAAACATCTCCCTTTCTTATAGAAATCTGTCCTGTTAAATTGCAGAAAATTCCAGTTACATCAATTTACAGAATGGTTCTGTATTTTTGTTTTCTGTAATTTCTTTTTTATTATCCGTTAAAAAAGGAAGTTTTCTTAATAAAAAAAGAACATTCCGTAGAATTGTAAAAAATCTGTATATGGGATCTGAAATCACGCAAATTGCCTGTAAAAAAACAAAATCTTCATTTTTTCTAGACATTTGTCCTGTTAAATTACAGAAAATTTGCTGTTACAACACTTTAAAGAATGGTTCTGTATTTTTTTCTCTGTAAAATCTACTGTTTTTTTTAACAGTGTATCATGATTACTGGCCGAGACAGCTACTGGCACTATATTGATTTGCAAAAGGCAACACGCAGACATTTACAGAAATGCCTAACTCTATGACGCTCAACAGACTATTGAGTTAGGCAAAAACTGGGGGCCTGTAACATCAATAGCAAGAGGTTAGACTTGACTGTTCTGTGTACTAGCACAATATACTTGTTATTAAAATGTCAATGACTACGTGATTAATTATGTTTAGTTACCATCTGTTGTGTTTTCATGTCACTCCTTTAACTCTTCCTTTTTCCTTCCCCTTTTCTCTATTTCTATCCTTCTCTCTCTTTCTATCTCTCTCTTTCTCTCTCTATATATATCTCATTCTCCCTCTTTCTCTGTCTCTCTCTTATCTATCTATCTCTATCTCTCTCCTCACACACACGTCTTTTTTTCTCTCTTCATGTCTCCTTTTTTTTAAATCTCGTTTCTTCCCCTTTTGTTTCTCCTCGCTCTCCCTCTTTCCTTCATCATTGTTGGATATTTCTTTTCCATCTATCGTCATATTTTACCTTATTTAATTCAACATGTCTTATTGATTTGAATGCCTATTTCTTGATCATTCTATGCGGTCGCTTTAATTCTATTCATGCAACTCCAATAATGCCTTTATATTGTCAATGTTTTTAAAGCCACACTGCACTACTTGCTCCCTCTATATAACAAACAATGCATAATCGGTGACCACTAGTGGTCCATGATCCTTTTTTTCTTATGTTACCTGAGAGCTGATTTAATGAGATAACCACCTGTCCAGTGACAATGCAGGGTAATCTAATCCCTCCTATTCACTAGTATAGATGGGGCTTTCATGTACATCTTGAAATGACATGGTGTTTTGTAAACTTCGCAATTCGGCTTTGCGGCCGCGAGGAAAGTATTTGAATAAACCATTTTTAATGAATGAACGAATGAATATATGCCACCACCATATCAACCACTAGAGAAAAGCTTACCCTATATGTGAAGACAATATCTGTGCAGAAGCTGTGATTGAATATTGTACACAGTATTACGAATCAAAGGATGATAATAACAATAATGATATTGGATATTTATATAGCGCACATATCCACTATGCAAGGTACTTAAGGCGCTCTAATATTACCCCGACTCTGCTAGGCTACCCATTACACCTGGGGGTTGTTTAACAAAGACCCTAAGTTGAACTTATCTCTAAGTTGGACTTAACAATTATGGAAAGCCGTAAGCATCCTTGAAAATATTTTGTAAAAGTTATTTTAAAAGGCATGAATTGATTTAAATCATTCATACTGTTTCTATTATCATGGGAGATTTCATAATAATAATATTAATAAAGATAGATTTATTGAGCGCATAATAAACCGAATTTTCTCTATGCGCTTTACAAAGTAAAAAACAATCAAGTACAAGAATATTTAAATTCATGTTCTTGATGAGGAATTTATGAAAAGTCTAATATACTTGAATTTTTGCTTTTGAATATATTTCATTATAAGGCTACACATGGCTCTCCATAATATTTAAGTCCAACTTAGAGTTAAGTTCGACTTAGAATCTTTGTGAAACACCCCCCAGATATGATTTATGTGCAACTGCCTTCAATTTTATTGCTCCAAATATAGTGTGTGATTTGTTTTTGTTCAAGTGGAACATGTACCTTTAGCTCAAAAAGCAATAAAATGGTGTGTGTGAAGGACGAATTTGTCCGTCCAGTCGCAATTTTACATGTGCCACTTGCTCATCCAACCACATTAACTTTCGCATCCTACCGAGTACCCATTTAACACCTGGGTGGAGAGTGACTAATTTAGATTAAAGTCTTGCCAAAGGACATCAGTGCCGCGGCTGGACTCGAACCCCGTACCTTGCGATCTTCAGTCGGGTGCCTTATCAACTAGACCACAACACTTCTGATTATATAAAATTATAATATAAGAGTGATTCATAGAGATGTTTAATAAATGAATAGTGAACGAAATTTAGCACACAACTGGTCGTATGTAATTGATCCATTCTATCGAACCGAGCTCTTCATTTTTTCTTCAAGGCCACCTACAAAACTAGACAGTTATAATTATGAAGTATAACATATTTTGTGTAGAATATATCATTAGACTTTGAGAACGTACACTGAATTACTCACTGATAACATATGTATGATTGTTCACAAACAGTTAATTAGGATCGTATAGTAAGCCTTGTCATGCTATTATTTATTTATTTATTTATTCAGACATATTTATACAGGTACACGCGGCTAACCTCGGCATACTTATTTTATGATGACAAACAACAAATACACTCCCTACAAAAAACAACTAACAAAGCAACCACAAAAAATAAAACGCAAACGTCTAGCTATTATTTATTCATTTATTTATTTATTCAGACATATTTATACAGGTACACGCGGCTAACCTCGGCATACTTATTTTATGATGACAAACAACAAATACACTCCCTACAAAAAACAACTAACAAAGCAACCACAAAAAATAAAACGCAAACGTCTAGCTATTATTTATTCATTTATTTATTTATTCAAACATATTTATACAGGTACACGCGGATAACCTCGGCAGAATTATTATATGATGACAAACAAAAATTATACAAATAAATCATAATCTTTGGTAGATCACTAAAAGAGAAGATGAAGAGAGGAAAATAAATGGAACATGAAGAGTATTTTGGGCTTCGTTTTCCGACTAGATCATTATTTGTTCGTGTTATCTTAACAACCTGGTCTCCTTCTCAAAACGATGAAATACATCATATCAACATTGCCCTGAAAATGATGATATTCATCGTTTTAGACGCAAGGAACGATCGAGTCTACTCTGACATCTGCAGTTCATCCTAACCCCAACCCTAACCCTAAGATTTGTAAAAGTGACAGGTGGAGGGAGACGGGGCGGTCTTGGGTTTCAACCTGGTCTCCTTGTTTACAAGTACACGAATGCGACATAACATGCGTCTAAATAATGTTTTCCATTGTTTTAAAGGTAATACAAAGTTTTGGGAAATTTTGAAAATTGGGTGGATAGTGAATCTTAACAATTTTGATATATTTGGATGCCCCTGTGGCCGTATTATAAGCACTAAAAAATTAGCCCATAAAACACTTTTGTTTTCGAGAAAAATTGAATATAAAAATTTACCGGTGCTCCCGGTAAATTTTTGTTAAATTTCAAGTAGCGCCTATGGCCGTACAATGGTAGCTGCGACCATGAAAATCACAGAATATGTAGTTGTGATGTATAATTTCCAAACGGGAATAGCTAATCGGTCGATTTTAGTCAAGAAACATGGTTACATAGCTAAATTAATATTTTGACCTTGAGAGGGAGCTATACAACATAAAGAGTTTATTATTTATAATTTCATAACTTTAGACTCGATTTCAACCGCGACAACGATCAATGAATATTGTAGGAACGCATATGCTTCCAATATGTTAATTTGAACCAAATTCATGACCCCATACCGAAACTTTGTAATACCTTTAAGAAGGATCCCATGGTATATATAAAGGGTGTGATATTAGGAAAAGAGATTGACAGGCTCTGCTCCAATGATCATTGATCATCAAGTGATCATTTTTTCTCCTTCTTATTTATTCTATTTGTTATGTATTATTTTTTGGGAGAAATGTGTATATACGTGTAATTTTATTGAGACAGGCAGGCGCGGGTCTACGGGGGGGGGGGGATTTAGGGGGTTTAACCCCCCCCCCCTTGGGCGGCCCCCCCCCCAAAAAAAAAAAAAAAAAAAGAACGCACGCTGGAGAGAAACCCTTTCAAGTGCAAATATTGTGAGAAGATATTCAACTCATCTGGTAACTTAACCAAACACATGATAACTCTGGATATAACTGTGTATTAAACTGTTACTTGATTTAAAAAGACGTTATCATGCACTGCTTTTTATGGTCTCCATTGTGTTAATAGATGCCAGGAAAACATCACTTACGGGGTTCAAATAAACACCCCCAAAAAAATCGGATCGCCGCTTCGCGGCTCGTGGACGATGCTCCGCATCGTCATTATTTTGGTCAAACCCCCCCCCCCCCCCTTGGCAAAAAGCTAGATCCGCCCCTGGACAGGGCCTTATGGAAGACCAGTTTTTAATCTGGTTGAAATACCCTGTATAAATATGTGAAATAAATAATAAATAAATAAATGATTTGTTTCCTTCTTCATAAAACACAAAAATTGCTTGGATTCGCAGCTCAGTCATAAGCCAACTACATACCCTAACTCAGTAGAAGGACAGAAATATAGTAACAAATCATTTAATCCAGGGCTCTCGTCGTATAGCGATTGATCCGAAACAATAATTAGTGCGGGCTCTCACTTAGCTGAGTTGGAGCCTCGAGTTGTGGCGAGCTGGCGCGAGCTTATGGCTAGCCGTTTTATCATTAAAACCCATTTCTTGATATCAAGAATTCAATTCTTGATATCACTAAATCGAATTCTTGATATCACGAATTCAATTCTTGATATCAAGAATTACCATTGCTTTACAACGTAAAATTATTTCTTGATATCAAGAATTGATTTCTTGATATCAAGAATTGATTTCTTGATATCAAGAAATATGTTTTAATGATAAAAACGGCTTGCCATAAGCTCGCGCCAGCTCGCCACAACTCGAGGCTCCAACTCGGCTAAGTGGGAGTCCTCTGATCAATCGCAGGTTTGCAGCCCCCCTCTCTGATCTACATCATTGCGATCCATATCAATTTCCAAATATGTTGCGATTAATCCAAACTGTTTATAAGCTTATAAGACGAGACCCTGGCATAACCAAAATAACATCTTTAATTTTATTTTTTCTGAAATGTATGTTATTATTCACCCGTGGCCATACATCCGACCTTGACAAGACTATGCGAAATCACCCCCCCCCCGGATAGTGTGTGCTTATGTGATACTTATTTTTATTGACAACAGTAGGTCTGGAGTCTAGACATTGTAAATGCATACACAAGTATATGTATTAGGTGAAATTGTGTATTGGATTGCCGACATGGTCCAATTAAACTTCTCGTGGTAAGTTATTTAAAATCCGTAGTTATTTATTATTAATGTAGCTCCATTATAATTACATAATTACACCACATCACATGCTTGTCGAATACACGATTCGACAAATGCGTTTTGACGCACCCTACAGTGCTTCTGCGTTATAGAGTACGTATATTATGTTTCTGGAAATATTATATTATTAAGGTGTCTGAACGATTTTTAAATCTTTCCTTTTGGATTGTTTTTCACCATCATGGTTGGATAATTGAACAAAATCAACTACTCAGAAGAACACATTTCAAGGCTCACCGATGTTTCTATCAAAAGATACAGCCCCCAAAATCTAAGCAATATTCATCCAATTTTTGTCCAAAGTGGTAGGGGCCTACACCCAGGGAAGGGAAGATGATATAAAAGAGAAAACAAGGATACTGGAGAGGATACGGAGAAGGAAAATCAATATGCTTCTGGAAATATTATAATAGTATGTGACGCGCCGCTGCTATCTAAATAATTAAGAGCGATCCGAAACCCTTAAGTTCATGTTTGGAAAGAATTGGAATGCACATACCCCGGAAAATATTTTCAGAGTTAATCTGTAATCTATTGTGCAAAGTCCATGTACTTTGTGCTGACCATTTCCATTTCCGCTAGGGTAACATACTATTATTCTTCGGAGCCGACACAAGCATAGCATTTATGCTGTGGTCCTCCCGTGTATTTCGCTCTTTTTAACTTCAGCATTACATTCTATGGTATATGCTTATACTTGATATGCGCCTGCATGCCTTTACCCAATGATATATTCTGCCCAAATTAATTCCTTGACTGAATAGACATCGATACGGGAATAAAATCAGATACAAGTCAGTAAATCATCGTGTATATACAGTAAAACATCTCAATTTTAAACGCGTGGGGCTATACGATGGGTACTAGTCTAACGTCACAAAAGCCTGTTCCAGATGTCGATCTAACTCAGAAGAATGTGATTGTTACTGGGGCAAACACAGGTATGTGATTCGAATTTAACTCTTTATATGCCACATAAATAATCTCCCAGACGTGTGTCAATTATCATTGGGATAGATGCACTAAGGCTTCAAAATTATGTAAAGGAAAAACTAACTTTGATAGCAAACTACTTTAGAAACAAAAAAATCGGACACAAAGATGAGAGAGTTATGATTTTTGGAAAGTTGCAATCATATAATTGTGTACACGATAAACGATGGGTTATCTGTCACCACGTCAGATCCACTTAACAAATTGCCAATTTGAGGTTCGCGTAAGTTTAGCGATCTCATAATAGAAACATCCATAACTTTCTTATTATTGGTCCGATTTATTTCAAACTTTCGCCTTCTGTTTCTCTGATTGTTCACCTTTTATTCAAAAGAATTTATTTTAAGAGTTGGATGGCCCTATAAAGAGAAGGTTGAGTTCTGGGGAGAGGTGAACAATAATTTGTGAGCGTTATTGCCAGTGTGGAAGAACATCATATAAAGAAAATGCTCCCTGAAAAGCATGGCCCTTCAGATTCCTTCATATTCTAAATATGAAATGTAACAGTTTAAAATTGTGGCCCTCATTTTTATGCCACATGTTTGTGTAGTCCCATAAACATCTATATTTGTACAGTGCTTGTTACTTAACCAAGACTGGGTCAAATTACTTATGATTTTGTGGATTCGAGAATCTTGCAGTACACACCAATAGTTATATGCTACATGATCAACTTTTTCTGATCAATTTTACACCGTTTCTTTTACAATGCAATCGCATGACCAGAACTCAGCTTTATCTTTAAAGTGTCTTCACTTTAAGTTTAATCTATGCGGGTGTTTCAAGCTTATAAGATCGGGAATAGGTTGTTTTGCAATTCCTTCCTCAGTTAGTTTCCATTGTTTTGGGGGAACATTACACGTGTTGCAAACGAGCGACTATGCAGAAAGACAAGGAAAGCAACCGAAGCGCTATTCTATCCTTACTTGGTTCTTATATATTTGACCCCATTTTGGAGAGATGGGGTGAACACGATTGGTACGTGACTGTTTTGTGCGGACACCTTCACCTAGCCAACTATACAAAGCATTTTTCAATGACAAATAACAAAAATCTGTGACAAATCTGCCGAAAACCAATCAGAAGCAAGGATTTCACTAGCTTATTACAAAAACTGTCATTTGTCACTGATGACAAGTTTTGTGAAAGGGGGCCCTGACCAGAGCGTCCACTTGTCAAAATAATTTTTCTAAAGTCTTTCTTTAAGCCCCTTACTGCTTTTTATTTTCCATGAATTGACATGTAGGCCTATTCGGTCCAAATCTTTTTTAAATAGTTTGTTCGGATTTACATCATTTTGTCACGTAAAGGAAATTATCATTACAAAACTTTATCATTCAATCCTTGTCCCCTCCATTGTCATTTAATTTTGTTATCAGGAATCGGATTTGAGACGGCAAAAACATTAGCCCAACTGGGGGCAAAGGTCATTGTGGCTTGTCGCTCCGAAGCCAAGGCAAATGAAGTAAGTGAGTTTAATCTCATTATGTAAGTTCGTGCAAATAATGATATCTGTTTCAGAGGAACATGTCCGAAGCCAAGGCAAATGAAGTAAGTGAGTTTAATCTCATTATGTAAGTTCGTGTACATAATGATATCTGTTTCAAAGGAACATGTGCGAGGATGTGGGATGTGCGTGAGGGTGTGCACGTGCGTGTGTGCGAGTAAATGGAGCCTTAACTAGTGATATCGGCTGCTTGATATCCATCAACTCATCAAAGCGTTTTCACCATTAATATTAACCCCGGTTACTGGATTAAATTACTATTCTGCCATTATGCACTTCCTGGGGAGTATTCCAGCCAGGCGTCATTTTACAGATGCTCACAATTCTGAGCAGACTACATTAACCTTCGCGTCCTACCGGTACCCATTTAACACCTGGGTGGAGAGTGGCAACATAATGTAGATTAACGTCTTGCCAAATGACGTTAGCACCGGGCTGAGATTCGCATCCCGTACCTTGTGATTTGCAGTCGGGTGACTTATCCACTAGACCACAGCACCTCTACAGTTTCTCATGGAACATAGTTTAATTTCTTTTAAATGTTTTTGAAGAATGAACTAATTTTTAGATTTCCTTGTTCTCCTAGGCCATAGAGCGAATGAAAGGGGAGCACAGCGAAGAGAAAGCTGATGAAAAAAGGTCAAAGGTCAAGATCAAGGTAACTAAAACCACCCACGTAATAAGTATAGTACACCTGCCAATCAACAAAGTATAATCTTTATTGTTGATCGATGAGGAGGGAGGTATGTTGTTCAGGAGGAAAACGCCCATTACAGTTAGTACTTCACCATATAATCATGTACACAATGTATACCTCCCTTTTTTACAATTTCATTTTTTCTCTCTCGTTTCTTTGTCAGATCCATTTTTTCTTTGATTAGTGATGAAAATGTACTTCTAGTTTAAAAACACACCTATGAAGAAAAAAACCTTCTCTGCCTTCTTTCAAAATTCCAGATCGTCTTGAACCTGCTGTTGTTATAAACCCGTCACCAGGTTTTGATAGTATAGACATTTGTATAAGCGCTCAACCTTTCCTTTGCCATCATTGCCAATCAGCACAGTCGCTTGTTTGCCAAGTGTCAGTTTGCACAAAACAATAGGTATCGATTAACAGAAGGTTTACTTTGTGCGACATTAAAGCTTTGCAGTACTACCCATTTCCGGTCTTAATTTAGCTACATGACAATCCTTCTACCACCTTCATAGAATAATTTTACAATTGAAACATTTAATCTTGAATCTCCCCGTTATAACTATCCCGTAAGAAATGCATATTGGAACATGCAAATAGTTTCCATAGCACATAACGGATCACAGTCACTTTCGAATCTTTATGACGTCACAGTTATTATGTCACAGTTAGTCTTTCCTATCCCTCCACAGACCGATGACCTTGATGTCGAGTTTATGACCCTTGACCTTTCGTCAATCGCCAGTACGATGAGCTTCGGAGAGGCGTTTAAAGCCAAAGGGGTCCCGCTTCACATCCTAGTGTGTAACGCTGGAATTATCTACGGAGGGGAAGGTAATATACGATCGCATAGACTTTCGCGAAATCCTTTCAATTTCAATACCCTATTGTATCGTTCATGTTACGTTAATACTCGTCATTGCAATATGATGTTCATACAACAGATTATCGTACACGAATGAACCTGCAATTAATGTTATAATATGTTATTAATTTGATTACAACTGGTTTATAAATGAAGTTGCAAATATAGTTGTTAATGCTTCTGCTTATCTTAATTAAACTGGTTGTTTTCCACACATCCTGGAGAGTTCTCTTCTTCACTATGACCGGTTTCAATTTTATTCATTCAGATTTTATTATATATACACGGTTGAAAAAATTTTGGACAAATCATATTCGGATAAAATTAAACTTTATTGTAATGTCCGCACATTTCGATAGGTGATTGCAAAGCTATTGACATTGCCTTAGGTCCATTTTTCAGAAAGCCATTTAGGTCATATTCAGAAAAAGCTTCTATTTCTGTTAAAGATAAAGGTGAGTTCTGGTCATCCGATTGCATTGTGAAAGAAAAGGTGTGGAATGGATCAGAAATAGTTGATCATTTAGCATGTAAGTATTGGTGTGTACTGCAAAGTTCTGGAGTCATCAAAATCATAATACATTTGGCCCAGTCTTGGTAAAATAACAAGCACTGTACACAGAAAGATGTATATTGGACTACACAGATGGTGTCGGGGCTACTAACCTGGATTTCCTAATCTTTCTATGCTCATTACTCAGCCAGTATACATTTTCTACCAAAATTGTTTGGTAAATGACATTTATTTGTAGTCTTGAACAATCAGTGTAAGTTTGGTTTGATTCTGTGAGAATTTTTTTTTCTTTCTTAAAAACAAACAAACCAGAACTCACCTTTATCTTTAGTGCAAGTCTTCAATTTTGTATAAGGTGGTTTCCCCTGTTCTTGTATTTCACACAGTCAAAACAGCTGACGGTTTTGAGATACACTTCCAGGTCAATTACCTGTCGCACTTCCTTCTAACTCTCCATTTACTTCCGGTGTTAAAGGCTTCCGGGGACAATGCCAAGATCATATTGGTTTCGTCCATGTCTTATCGCGGTGTTAGCTGGCACGAAGACAATATGCAATTCATCAACGAACACCCGATGTCCAAATATGGAAGCACCAAGCTCTATCAGGTTTGTTTGAAGAACGTTTCAAGCAGCACAAATGATGTAATATAAAAATGATGATGATGATGATAACAATATGACGCCTGGTTGAAATGCTCCCCAGGGAGTGGAGATTGGCATACATTGTGTGCGGCTAAGCCTAAATCCGATGACCGGGGTATTAATATGATTACAGGGCCCTCAGGGAGAACTGTATGAATACTGATGAGGCTACCCTGGGTAAACAAGACATATTATTATTAGTAGTAGTAGAAGTAGTAGTGGTAGTAGTAATAATAATTAAAATAACTATGATAATAATAATGATGATAATAACAATAATTATAACATTAAGTATTTATTACCTAACGTCTCACCACTTACTATGTAACCAACCAGTATAACCACTGGATTCTTTTACTGATTCAATAAAACCACATTGACCTTGGAATCTGTAATGCCTATACCAAACATAGAGATGTCGTGGTCGAGTGAATATGTCACCGGACTGTGAATCATAAGGTTCGTGGTTCAGGTCCCACCATTAAAAATGACTATTAACTATTAATTTTTCTGACCCCTTTGTAGATATTATTACCCCTCTCATCGGATCTATTCACACACAATGTGCACCTTATCCATTCCCAGGGGAGTACTACTACATGTATATAGTCACCGTAAGGGCAAATGGCAATTACTTACACAAAGGCTTTCGTCATCCTACAGGCGTCCCCATTTCTCTTTTGGGTATGGAGTGGCACATGTAGACTAATGCCTATAGCCAAAAGACACTAGTGCCATGTCAGGGATCGAACCCACGACCTTTGTATTTCAAGTTAAGTGCTTAACTCATAGCCTGCCATGAGGCTGCATGCACGCTATCGCTATAGTGCTTTGTACATGCGAGAGAGCTATCGCTCGAGTGCCATGTGCGTGTAATGCAGCATTCGTAATAGCAGTTATTGTTCATGCTCATTGGACTGTGCTATGTGTTTTACACTCGCCATTCATAGAACCACCGCGTTAATCAGATTATCTCCAAAACAACCTGGTACGGGGGGATTTGGGGCTTGGCACAATGGGGATTAGCCCTGTGGCATGATAATAGTTAAACAACCTCTAAAGAGCTAAATCATTTTTCTTTTGTTCTACCTAGATTATGGAGATGTTTACATTAGCAGAGAAGCTGGACGGATCTGGAATCGGCGTGTTTTCACTGCACCCTGGTGTGGTCGATACAGATATTATGAAGAGGGATAACCAACAGGTATCTGGTTCCATGAAGTTTTTGGCGGGGATGCTTAGCTCATTGAGTGAGTATTATTCAGTGAGTGTGTGCATGGATAGTTGATAAACAGGTACTTGGACTAATTGTGTATTCGCATTTCAAAAGAGAGAAAGAATGGTGCTGACCATTCTTTTTGTGCGATAACAATTTTTATTAGGTCTTGCGAAAAATACTACGGATCGTATGAAGCTTGTCTTGGGTGTTATCAATTCGAAACAACGTGTTCATCAGTGTTTCCTCTTTATCGGTGTTTAGCAGATAATACATAGACCGGAAGACACAATATATTTCGACCGTAGATATCATATTCCTATATTCATATAACGGCAATGCTAATATTAGCCTGGCCCCCGTAACACAAAGACTGACAGTGGATGGAAAGATTGAGTTTTGCAATTGATTACACATAGTGACCGATGCAATCAATCGTACGATCAATAGCTAAGCAGCGTCTTATGGGGCCCAGATAACAATTATTTCTTGAAATGTTCTAGTTACAATATAACCAACCAAAGGCCTTATCGTTGAAGTTCCCCTGGTCAATGAAATCAATTTCGACTCTGAACTTTACAGCCCACACTCTCCACTCCCTAGGGAGCATTCCAACCAGGCGCCATATACACTGTATTGGCGCACACAAAAGTTATGCTATAGTAATTACATTCAAGTTGACGTATGCATCCGATCGGGTACCCATCCGTCACCTGTGTGGAGAGGAGCAATATAGATAAAGTGCTTTGCATAATGACATAATGCCGCCATGACTGTGCCGGGGTACTAATTTCCAGTCATGTTATTTAAACACCCGACTACAACACCATATGACATTATGTTATAAATGTCATAGACTAGTGGATACGTCACCAGACTGTCAATCACATGATTCAAGGTTCGAGTCCCGCCGCGGTACTAATGTCATTTAGCAAGACATTTATCTACATTTTCTATTCTCCACCGAGGTGATGGTAAATTTCCAAATCTTCGAAAGCCAAAGCGCCTTATCAGAGTGGCTCGGCTCATGCCAGGGAAATGACAGTGTAACGCTTAGAAACGTAAGTATTAGGTGCTATATAAATGTTTGTATTGATTACTATTTGTATTCCACTTTCTTCTGCACTTTCAGGGCTGGCACGAAACTCATTTGACGGAGCCTTGACGACTATCCACGCGGCTGTGAACCCGCAGTACGATGGTAAAACTGCGCTCTATCTCGAAAATTCAAAACCAACCAGTCTCCACAATCCATCAGCCACGTGAGTTTTAATTTGTAGGTCCCAAAACGGAACCCTGAGGAACACCACATGTTATTACCTGCGTTAATGAGCTATGTCCATTATAATTCACAAACTGAAATCTACTACAAAGATAATCTTTAAACCACTGAAGAGGCAGGCCCCTTATTCCACAATGTTCTAATTTCCAGCCAATATTGACCAATTGTATCAAAAGCTTTCTGGAAATCTAGGAATACAACTAGTGTTACACTGCCATTATCCAGTGATTCAAGCACATCTCGAGAATTCAAAACTAACCAGGGGCCCGTTTCATAAAACTATTTATCTATAACAAATGCTAAATTTATATGACAAATTTGCTTCCAGCCAATCACATGCCATGATTTCAGTAGCTTATAACAGTAGCTTATAACAGTAGCTTGTAACTTGTTATTGATGTCAAGTTTTATGAAACAGGGCCCAGTCTCCACAATCCTTTGTCCACGTGAGTTTTATTTTCTAGCTTCCACCCTTTTTTACAGAACAGTCTAAATAATGCTTTTAACTTTTTTTTCTTAACCAATAGCGGTATAGATTCGTTAAGTGACGTGTTTTTTAACATTAAAAAAAAAAAATCCAGAATGATCTGCATTGCAAATTGTAGATTAACAGAAAGCCCAAATTTCATTTTGAGTCCATTTCTGTAAATTTACCAATTAATTTAAATTGCTAATATTTACTTTGGCTTTTTTTAATATTTTTATGTTAACAATATATGTTTGTTGCTACAATTAGTCTTACACATATTTATAATTTATGGCGTTTGCATATAATTAATGGCATGTAATTTTCTCTTTATGATCACCATACTTAGAGACAAAGACAAGCAACAATTCCTGTGGAAATATTCGCTTGAATGCTTGAAGGATTACGTCACTGAAGATACCCTTAAAGAACTGACGTCACACTGATGCAACAATGGGCAAAATGATTCACACAACTCGTTCGCATTTAATACATTATCAACTTTGACAGAGTATACGTTATATGTTGTCAATTGTTTATTTAACTTACATTCATGTACTTGATAAATGTTAATCCATGTTCCAAAAATAGATGACACATTTCTTTTCCATATATGATGAAGATAATCTTTTAAGTTAATTATTCCGATGCCGTTTATTCCTAGAATTGACATACTGATCATAATAGAGATGGTCTTAGGTTTAATCAATGTTAATTTCAATTCAATTCAATTCAATTCAATTTCGGTTTATTAATATCAACATATTCAATGTACAATGCAGTAGTTCAGGGGCCAATAATGCAATGTTTACATAAATTGTGCATACAAACAGGAATGATCATATAAATGTACAATAAAATGATAACAAATAAATTTGTTCATACCTCAAGTTACAAACATATATAAATAAATGATAAAAGATGGATGAACAACCTATAACAGTAACTTGAAATGTTATTGCAAGTAAACATAAACTTTAAATAAAAAAAACAAAAAAAACAATGTATATATATATATATAGAGAGAGAGAGGGAATTATTATATTGCAATTGTTAAAATTAAATCCATAGACTGAAACAAGTATACATGCAGGTGTGTCTGTTATGTGATAGGTTAGGTCAAATTATATTGAAATGAATTATTGCATTAAAAATATATCATTAAAGCATTTACGTGTTTATCAGCGATAGTTTTCGAGCAGAGAACTATCGATCTGAATGTTGTCGTTTTTATTATATAATTAACATGTCGTTTTCGGTACTTTAAAGGTAGACTTGAGTTCTGTTAAATATAGAAAGCAAATTTTTACACAATCCAACGAAACTTACACTGAATGATCAACATTATAAATAAATGACATGTGCCAATTTTGGTAGACAATGTAAAGTGGCTGAGTAATGAGCATATAAAGATAAGGAAATCTGGATAAGTAGGCACAACACTATGTGCTTTACACAGGTGACTTTTTTGCAAATGGGAGTTGTGGTTTTTAGCGAAGATGATGCCTAGTAAGTTTTCGTGCGCATGCTGTTATTTCACTGGCTCAAACAACCAATCTACTATATTTCCTTATATTCTTCTCGTGAAGAAGACCATGACACTAAATATAACTGATACTACCTGCATAATGATACAACAGTAACATAAATCATAACGTTTAATCCTGATAATAATAATTCAACTCCATAAGTGGTATTCTCGAAAGCGGACTAACTTTAGTCCATGGTTTAATCCACTGACTAAGTATGGAATGCCAAGTGTCCATATGAATACATTTTTGAATAATTGTATATGTCCCTAAATTACTATGATTACATAATTATATCATAGTTATATGGTTGTTTATTAATTATGTAATTACATTTTATTTCAATTTAGTGACAGATTAAACTATTCAAAAATATTTTCATATGGACACTTGGCATTCCATACTTAGTGCTACCAACAGTGAGTGCCTGTACAATTTTTTGTCCGAAGACAATCTATACTTTTGTGGGTGCTTTTGAGAAATGCATGGAATACATGTATTTGGTCTATATCCACTATCACAACAAAAATCTACAGATCTACAAAACGTACCTAAATGGCTTGATGGTATGGATGAAACCCATGGAAATTATAACGAAAGGACTTAGGAATCCGTCAGACTGAGTATGATACGTGCATAAGCAGCATCAACAAAATGGAAAATGTCTAGAAGGGAACTACACATTTGTAAGGGCTTGTTTTAATATGTATATAATCAAATAAGAATGATTTCAATAATTTAATTGGCTGTCCATTTTAATAAAGATTATCAGCTGGTGTTTGTTGGGTTTCATTTTCCTTCAAGAAAACTTTATTCAGTGAATCAAAATGTACTGATAACCTAAATGGTGCCTTGTGTGTCTCCATTGCATTTAGGCAGCCTTGATTTTTTTGTGCAGCGGTTCTTTCATTGTATTATCATCAGATTATATGAACACAAGATAGCCTGCTTAAGGTTGTTGAAAGATAAAGAGAAAAGAACAACAATATTATAATCAATCATACTAAGACAATGAATATGTATGGATTTGCAGTGTGCAATGATAAAATATATTAAAATATCTTGTTCTTTAAGGCATACATGCTGGCTCAATGTATATGTTCCTGGTATAAAACAAAAAGCGCCAAAGGAGAATTTTGCAGGGGAAATGAGTACAAGTGAAAAGAGGAAAGTAAAGAGAACGAGAGAAATGACAGAATGAGATAGAGAGCAGATGAAGAAGACAAGATGACGACTTGTTAAAACTCGGCAAGTGGACTTGTATGGGACAAGAAGACAAGATTTGTAGGGGTGTACATGTACCTGCTTTTTTGGTCGATAACTTCAATTAACATGGCAGCCTGCAACGGTAAGTCACCCACGAGATTTCCAGCTTGAGTTTGATATGTAATTTGCCATATTTCGCAATTTATCGTAGAAACGATTTCATGTCTCATTTTGTATATCATTACATCATCGTAATTACCTTGGAGTTCAAAATGCGAATATGCATATAAGAGTTGTTGAAACTCGGCAAGTGAACTTGTATGGGACAAGATGACAAGATGACGAGTTGTTGAAGCTCGGCAAGTCCGCTTGTTTGGGACAAGAAGACAAGATGGCGAGTTGTTGGAATTAGATGGGTCAACTGCTAGAAATACGTGACGTGGAAATTATTACGCTGATATATACAAAGTCAATATTAGGACAACCACTCGCCATCTTGTCTTTTTGTCCCAAACAAGCGGACTTGCCGAGTTTCAACAACTCGTCATCTTGTCTAGTCGACTTAACGAGTTTCAACAGTTTATGTAATTCAAATCAAAAGGAGCCTCCCACGTGGTACAGTATTTAGGCTTAGGCGGATTTTTATTAAAAAATATTTTCATCAAACGTAATACACATGGGTGTTGACCCACCGAATGCCCCTCAATTGGAAGAATTACTGAAGATAATGCTGATCGGTAAGAATTGATGGTAGAATAAGCTTTGCCAGAGGAGTGTTCGCTTGCAAGAAAATTAATGACATCAACTATAGTAGTAGTCCAGAATCTGGCCTATTTAATAATTTGATCTCCACCACACAAATGTTACCCCCCCCCCCTACTCATTTGCTACCGGCCAATGATGGCGTGATCATTAAATTAGGACGCCCGCTAGGCTGGTGAGCATAATTATGAGTTTGTTGATAACGCCACCTTCTACGGATTGAATCAAGTGTGAAGGGAATTATAAAGGACCGGGCAGATTCTGGACTAATATAGTAGGTGAGCACGAATCAATATTTTGTTTACCACACCAATTATACTTTTGTTTCCTGCGGTTTCATATTGTTTAGGGGTTTTTTGTCGCCAGGGCAGGGCGCGTAGGTTGGAAGCTGACTTAGGGTGCGTTTATGCTTAACTTTGAAGGCAGTATGAGCGATCCAAAACGCACCTTTTTGTAAGTTTACGATCGGCGATTACGATCGCCGTTTTTCGGTGATTCTACAAAAATAAGAAAGGACGCAATCGTGTTTTGAACTAAACGCGTAACAAATGCCTCATTCTGGCCAGAAAAAGTTGAGCATAAACGTACCCTCTGAAATGCCTGCATTCCATCGTCGACTGAGACAATCCGAACGGCCGGATGCAAGTTGGGTGTCGGGTGATTGTTGGGGCATAGACAGCCTACCGGTAGAAGCAGGGGCGGGGCGATTGATATGTGAAGAAGAGTTGGAAACCAAGGCTGCGTCCTCAATATGCTGACTCATATCAAAATAGGCAATTTATATGCTAAGTAATTATAGATGGAGATACAAATTATAGGAATTTACTATAAAGGCTTTAAAAGAACATATGTTACACAAGGAAATGTGAGATAAAGTAATATTCTAAAGGTTAGAATATGTAAATATTTAATTATGAATTTAAAATTAATTTACCATATGTTTCTTCATAGTATTCGTTGTAAAGGGTAGAACAATTTGATCAAAATTTTTGAACTAGATCAACGTACTATAAGTCGACGGTCTCCAATTGCATTGAGATCAGCTTGAGAGAGGAACAACTACAGACATCGATAATTTCCTTAGATCTGACAACACCTAGAGGTAAGTTCTTCCATTGGGAGTATATGCCCGCTCTATTATAGAAAGCGTTTTGCACCGTTACAAAAATTAGATTTTGGAAAACGAGTAAAACTATATGCAGTTCAGATCTGTATGTTGTAATGCTGAATGATGTATCATTCAAAGGCAGTTATGGTGCAGAAGTGTTTCAGAGAGTTCTTGGATGGAATTCATACCACAAAAAAACTAAAAAACATCAACAACGATAAAGAACAATACGAATCTTAGAGAATCAATAATAAAAACTCAAATTAACAAGCTTTATCTTTTTATCATAATTTTAATTTAAATGTCTTGAAATTGAACACGTTTATAGTTTGGCATTAGTCAAGTTAGTCGAGTATGATGATTGAACTATATAAAAATACACTGTTGGTCATAAAGGTGGAACAATTTTTATTGCATAATACTTTGCGGGTGTTTGTTTTGCGTGACTGCTAAAGCATGTGTGTGTTACTATGCTTATCAGCTATTATCGGGAATCTACGTCCTTAAGTCATAACTGACAGTAATGTGGATTAATGCCTCACAAAAGGGCACTGGTATAGCACATCGACATGGTTTTGATCCTGGGGCCTCACAGTTACGAGGCCATAGCTTTGCCACTATATCATGACTGTACGCGGCGGGGGCTATGGTAAAAGGGGCAGCCCCACTGTATAACAACAGTATTTAAAGCAATTTGCTTTCCTATTTACACAATATCTTTGCAATAAATCGTATTAAATATATCAATCGTGAGAATCTTCCAGAGATCTTCCAGTATATAAATCGAATAGTTAACATCATTTCATCATTATTCAAATACAGCCACAGTACTTTGAATCGAGCTTCCAAGTCTAGTGTTAATTGGTAAGTATAATATGATTTTGATAATTCTTCAGTGCTTTTTCTGGCAACATTCATTTAGGAACGGATTTTAATTTTAAATCATGTTCTGACAGCGAGGTATCTGGACATCGGGGGAGGTTGCACGTTTCTTTTTAAAATATTTTCTTTTGTAATTTGTAATTTTGGATGATTCTTATTTCGAATAATAACGCTGGTGTTCAAGTACTTTATAGGTAGGCCTATTTGCGGGTAAGCGAAGCGAGTGAACACAATTTAAGGCCTCGTTTCCTAATGATTTACAGTTTAAGACAGATACATTTGGTAGCTATTTTGATCTGTATCTTGAAGATATTTCAGATTTATTTATATTCATAGGATGTATTTATAAAAAAGAAACTCATTGTTTCTGTATAAATGAAGTCGTGAACACAGTTTGTAATTTTCTACAAGTCATGTTTAAAGTTCAGAAAACATCGATAGACATGATCGCATTCTGACCGTGCAGAAATAGTTCAAGTTGTCCATACTTTTTTTGTTTTTCTTTTTTGTTTGTTGAAATTAATCTTTATTCAGATAACATCACGGATAACATCATACATATATATGCTACTATGCTTATCAACTAGGGGACCTACGCCCTTAAGTAATAAATGACAGTAATGAGGAGTAATGCCCCACAAAAGGGCACTAATATAGCACATCGACGTGGTTTTGATCCTGGGGCCTCACAGTTACGAGGTCTTTGCTTTGTCACTGAACCAGGACTGTACGCAGCGGTGGCTAGGGTAGGGGGCAGTTTCCATAAATAAAAAAACAAAGAAAATGCAATAAATTGTCAATAATTTATTGCCATTTTACCCCAGTCCCCAACATAAACAAATCCTCTGTGTTGCCCATGCCTTGAGCCATAATGCATGGCCGTCCAGAGGATTTTTTTTTTGCATTTTCCTTGTTTTTTTAATTTATGGAAACTTCCCCTACCCTAGCCCCCGCTGTGTACAGTCATGGTTCAGTGACAAAGCAATGGCCTCGTAACTGTGAGGCCCCATGGTCAAAACCGGTGTCGATGTGTTATATTAGTGCCACTTTTGTGGGGCATTAATCCTCATTACTGTAATTTATGACTTAAGGGCGTAGGTCCCCTAGTTGATAAGCATAGTAGCATACACATGCTCTAGCAGTCACGCAAAACACACATTGTCATATTATTATTTAATAACATCTGAGAATGTATGCTATATATCTAGATCTATTAGGAATAAATTATTTTTAAAATAATTCCATGAATTGGGGTAAAACAAAAATATTCCAAGTATAGGAGCCACAGTGTACTTGATCTTCATTTAATATATCTGGTAACACATTTTATAATCTTTTGGTCAAAACCACCACTAATATCTTGTAGTCTATATTTAAACGAGTTATTGGTCTCCTTATTTTCAAGTTCTTTGTTTATCTCCACCTTTAAACATGAAGTAATAACGCCTTTCCTTTGTGAATAACTTAAATGTCCTTCTCAAAAGCCTCGTTCAAACTATGAAGAACCAGATCATTTACTTCTGACCAAAAATTCTTTATGAAATTCTACGCTTAAACCGTCGAACCCTGGTGCTTTATTAGGT
>JAVYIG010010949.1:0-64669 GCA_035222895.1 Strongylocentrotus droebachiensis | reverse complement strand
CGAAATGTGAAATGTCGTGTGCCAAATTTGGCAAGTTACATCGTAACTCTCTCACTAGCTATAGGCCTAGTCGTAAGCGCTGCGTTGTGCACTATAAATTGATCACCATAAAAGTCTCACCTCCCTGACCATACGTTAGTTGTTGTTGGTGAAGCAACACTGAACTTGAATGTGTGTTTCAAAATACCTCGTCCTTTTGTCACATACATGTACAGTGACCAGCGCAGTGAGAGTTAACAAAGTCTCTGAAAATTGAAATTTGTCAAGAATTTTTAGGACATAGGCCTACATCACATGTATGAAATGTCCCATGCAAACCTAGACCGAATTTTCCGTCTCTTTCGTTCGTTAGCCTCTTATTGAGGTAAGGTCGGCTCTCTCTTTACGAACTCGTAGCTCGTGCACAGTTTTTCCGTTATAATCATTTTGCCTTCGGCGTAGACTAGAAGGGATGAGATTTAGATGACGTCATGCGCAGCGAGAGTTTAAACCTCCGCTGCAAGATTTTTATCACGGATTTCGATTTTGACCCATAATTTCCTAAAAATGGACCATTAAACGGAATATTTCAATCAAGTTGGTAAGTGGAACCGAAGTAGTTAAGCATATACCTAATTTACAATATAAAATGCAGCAGATATGCATCCTGTGAAAGGAGTAATTCGGGGATAAGTTTTGCAAGTTTGGTGCACTGATTTGCCCACATAACCTACACATTTCGCGGGATAGTCTGTTTCGGTCTCTAAAGAGAGAGCCGACCCTATACCCCAATAAGAGGCTAACGAACGAAAGAGACAGAAAAATTCGGGCTAATGCAAACCGTGAACCGCCATACGGATTTCCCTTAATTGGTACGGAAATTAACAATCATTACGTCAGTACTGAATGTTGTCTAAAATTACGGATTATTCTTTTTTTTGGCGTAAATATGATTTATCGTAGCGAGTGCTGTGCAGTATAGCGGCCATCCAACACTCGCTGAGAAACTATTGAAGCAGAAAAGTATGCAAGTATCTCTTAATAAAAGCCAATTTTTCATGGAAAACTGATATGTTGTGAACTTGTGATGACCTGAAAAAAAATATTTAGCAACTTTGTGTGAGTAAAATCACCAAAATTTCAGTTAAATATGCGCGCATGTCGTTTTTTTTAGACCCATAGCGCCGCTATGGGAAATTACTGATTTATTCCCATAATTACTGATATTGAGCCTTAATTGTGATTACTGATTTTCTGTTCTGGAGGTTGGCAGCTCTGGCCATACAGTGTACCCTATGTTTGTGATTATTTCTCACATACCGTACTGTATATGTAACTCTATTTATATGTTGACATTTCTTTTCAGCCTGAATACCATTCACGATGGCAAAGAGGCAGAAAACCGGAGAGATGACTCAACCCCTGAGTGATGACACACCAAGTGAAAGGTACAGATATGTTTAGCATAATAGCATGTGATACATGTATAATTGTTAACAATTGGCACTGGTCACAGAATGCCAATGACTGATCGAGTGAGATCATATACAGTACTTCTTCAAAGAGTAATTCAGGTTAATTTTTTATAAAATGTCATGTGAATTAACGCTTTGTAGTACGGTAATAATAATCGATTGTCAATAAATGTTATGAAAGAAGAATAGAAGGTACGTAAAGTGGAAATTAATTTAATTTTTAAAAAATCGTCTCATAGGGAAATAATTTAAATGACAAACACCAACCCTCCAGGATATAACCAAGCTTTTTATTGGTATGTACTCTCAAAATAAGAATTTTGAAGCACAAATTAATCAAATGAAAGAAATTTCCCGGGTTCGCTAGTTAAGGAAGGGTTTAATAATGAAACTCGACTCGCCTCTGATTCATTTGTGTTTACAAATTCTTCATGACGAAAGGACGTTCGGAGGTTCGCCAGATAAGGAAGGGTTTAATAATGAAACTTGACTCGCCTCTGATTCATTTGTGTTTCAAAATTGTTCAAGATGAAAGGAAGTTCTGAGGTTCGCCAGATAAGGAAGGGTTTAATCATTAAACTAGACACATCTCTGATAAATTTGCGTTTACAAATTCTTCATGACGAAAGGAAGTTCGGAGGATTGCTAGATACGGAAGGGTTTAAACTCACCTCTCATTCATTTGCGTTTCAAATTAAATTCTTCAAAACGCAAGGAAGTTTCAAGGCTCGCTATAGATATAAATATATAAAATATGTGTACAATGTATACATGTATATAAGAGAAAGCCCCTTGAATACTGCCAGCTCACATACTCGTGTATAATGGAAATGAAGAATTGTTAACTCTGCTAAATAATGATTTCACATACCAGTGGCATGAAATATAAAGCAGGAAGGAATTGAAATTTTACTAGAATATTTTGTTAGACTATTCACTTAGTGAATTATTTCGTTAGATTATTCACTTAGTGGAATTTGTGATATAAACAAATAAAAGGCTTGATTAGCTGTGTACAGTGTAGTATAACTAAGTATAATATGCTTTAATTTTGTGCTTTTTTATTCTAGCGGTCAAACATCGAGTCAAGCACATGGATTCGATGACATCATCATTAAAGTAGCAAACGCTATATCAGATGATGGCGATTTAATGAAACTTGGTACTGAGCTGGGAGTCCGGATTCCTGATATCAACCGGGCATTAGATACGAATTGGGCTGGAGGTAGAAAGACATGGCATGGTAACGTGATGATGCTCCAGAACTGGGCAGAGACGGTCAAATCATCCAAGCGACTTCCAATTCTTAGAGCTGCTCTCAAAAAGGCGGGCTTACTAGAGGTGGAAGAGACGTGTTTCACGTCGAGCAGCTGCAGTGGTAAGCTTCCCTTTATAACTTATAGTTGTATATGAAAGTACTTATAAGTTATAAACCAACTTGATTACTAATCATATGTGATACAGAGATGTGAAATGGTCTAGCCACACATTCACTTGATCAGCTCTCTGTCTTCGCCTACAAACTGGCTCAAGTACGGTTATCCCGGTTCGAAACTGAGTAAGGTCTTTCGGATGGTGACATTAAAGGTCGGTCCCCAGACGTAAATAATATTTTTTGATTGATACATGTCTTTCATGAATGTAAACAAACAATAACACACACACACACCAGGACACACACACATATCATATATGTGAAAACATGTCCTTGGTTTGAGTAAATTTTGTCTCTACAAACTGTATCCATGCACACTCCAAAACAGTTTTAATTACAAACTAGATTTTAATTCGTCACTTTGACGAATAAGGTGGTCTGTCTTTAATGTTATGATAGATTTGAATATTTACTATATAGAGAAAGGGAGAAGTTATAGGCCTATAGACATGTACAATGTACATGTACATGTAAACAATGATGATCATGATGATGATCATCATCATCATGATAGTAATGGTGATGATAATGATGATGATGATGATCATGATCATGATGATGTTGATCATGATCATCATCAGACCATGATGATGATGATCATCATCATCATCATAACGATGATCATGATCGTGAGCATGATCCTGACATCTGATTGAAAAAATGAGGGGACATTTAGATAACATATAGTCTCAGCTACAACATACTCAAAAATCAACAAAAACCAAGCAGAAATAATGGCGATATTGCTCGCAAAAGACAGGAATGTAGAATCCAGATTTGAGAAAAAGTCATCTCCCATTTATAAGGATTACACGCAAAAAGTAATGGATCAAGTGATAATGGGGTAATAATAAAGTAAATATAGTTGTTTATTACATTATTTGCGATTCTACGTGTTTTAATATTCAAAGGTGATGGTACAGTGAAAGGTCAAAAAGAAAAAAAATTGTTGGAGACGCCCGGACTCGAACCAGGGACCTCGAGGTCGGAAGTCAAGTGCGTTAAACCGATATACAAAAACATTTCCCACAGCAATTGCATGTAAACGGAAAATGAAATTCTCAAATCCCACTTTGCAAGTGAAATATGAGCATGATCCCGGCATCTAATCGAGAAATAAAGGGCACAATCGTGATAGCTTATTATCTCAGCTACAACATACTCGAAGCTCAGCAAAAACGAAGCTAAAACGACGGAGATATTGCTCGTGAAAGACGGGAATGTAGAATCCAGTTTTGAGAAAAAGTCATGTCCCGCCATAGAGAATATACGCAAAATGTGAAAAATTGACATGCCTCCTTTAATCGCAAAAATACGCCATGATGCTTTCGTCAAAATGAAAATTTGTGGAGACTACATTTGTAGAGAATTGTCTCAGCTAAAACATATCAAAATTTGGAAGTAAATCAATCAATATTTACAGAAATACAATCAATTTTCTGTAAATATGCTGACGTCATAATATGCAAATTGAAATTTTGAGTTCGGAGGCCATTATGATGACGTCATGAGTTAATTGAGGGTCAAATGAGACATGAAATCATATCTCCAATTCATACTCTATCAAAATATGAAGAAAAAAATTGGGTTCACCTTGCATCCTAAAGCGCTACAATGGATTTTGTAGGCATATTTTTGCCCATGTATGCTATGTATTACAAGAGCTTGCACGCACGGACATTATCTTAAACGGACGCTCATTCCGTTATTAATGGGCAAAAAAAGGTGAACAAGGTATCAAAATGCTTGGAAAAATGTGTCAAAATTGATGACAGAAAATTTGGCGATTCTTTGTTGCGAAATGCCATTACACGCGGAAACGCACGCACATGCGCGTGTGCGTTTTTTTTTTTGCGAAATGCTTAAAATGGCCTGAAACGTATGCAAAATGAATTTGAGACGATTTGGAGCATTTTGAAATTTTACGCGGACGTACGCATGCACGCGCGTTTTTTGACGGATATTGACCTTAATCATGATAAATAGGAATAAGAAATGCCTTTCCGTTATGAAGATATGATCATGAGTTGAAAGTACAAAAAAAAAAAATGGCGCCTGGATGACGTCATGAAGACTTGATGACCTTGAAAATGTTCCGGTCACGTCTCATGACAATGACCTATGACTGTGCCAAAATTGAATGAAATTGACCTAACTGATCTTGAGTTATCCTCGGAACAAAAAAGGGTGAGAAATAAATAAAAATAAAGAATAATAAATAAACTAGACATATAATACTTGTTTGGAACAAGTATAGGTGGGCTGGTCAACTAACATTTGAGACAAAATAGAGCAAAAATAAGCGACATACTGCTTACAAATTCTTAAAAGACAATATCATGTAGATTCATAACGTGAACTAAATTCAACTTCTATAGGCATAACACGCTAATTATGAAGTTTTTGACATGAGGCCTTTAATCAAAATTTTCACTATGATGACGTCATCAAAATGAAAAATGGTTATTACTGCGCTTGTAGAGAATTGTCTTAGCTACAACATATCGAAATTTTGAAGAAAATTGATCAATATTTACAGAGATACAATCAATTTTACATAAATATGCTGACGTCATAATATGCAAATTCGTATTTTGAGTTCCAAGGCCATTGTGATGATGTCACGATACACTTAATGGCCAAATGAGACATGGAATCATATTTCCGACTCATAGCCTACTCTATCTTAATATGAAAAAAATTGAGGATCCCGGTGCATTCCAAAGAGCTATAACGGATTTTGTATAGGCATGTTTTTGCCCATATATGCTATGTATTAAAAGACCTCGCGCGCACTGACATTTATCTTGAATTTACGCTCATCTTGTTAATAATGGTCATAAAGAGATAAACATGGAATCAAATTCCTTGAAAAAATATGAGAAATATCATGAAAGAAAAAAAAATGGCGATTCTATGTTTTTTAATGGTGTTACGCGCGAAAACGCGCGCGCATGCTCGTACGCGCGATTTTTTATAAAATGCTTAAAATGACCTGAAACGTATGCAAAATAAATTTGAGACGATTTTGAGCATTTAACAATTTTGCGCGCGCATTGACGCGCGGACGTACGCGCACGCGCGCGTTTCTTGACCTGAAATTGACCGGACTAATATTGACCTTGATCTTGCAAAATTTGAATAAGAAATTACTTTCCATTATGAAGATATGATCATAAGTTAAAATTCACAAAATGGCGCCTAGATGACGTAATCAGTCAAGGTCAAGGTTGAAAACGTTATTTTGATATCTATATATGCCTACACATATTTGTGCCAAATTTCAAGTTATTTGATTGAACCATTTCAAAGTTATCTTGCTAACAAAAAAGTGGGTCGAAATAAGAAAAATAAATAAATAATAAATAAATAATAATAAAGGCAATTTTAACAAAATTATAAGGTGGTCTGTATTAAATACAGCCCACCTGATAAATAAATAAAGAAGAAAGAAAATTCTGACGAAAACGAAAACAATAGGTGATCTGTCGTTGACAGACCACCTAATAAGTTTGATAAGTGTTGCATGGGTATCCTCTGATCTGTTGAAAAGACAATCTGATGCACACAAAATTACGAGAAGACAACATTTGTTACACATAATAAACAGTAGAGCTAAAGTCCTTTCATGTGTCATTTAAGATCATGTTTGTGCTGTAACTTTTTATACTATTTCATGAAATTAAACAAAAACTTCTTTCTTTCGCTGATATTAATGATCTTCATATGATCTACAGCTTCGATTTACCCGTCAGAGAAATTATGATTTTAAAAGCCGAGTCCCACGATCATTTACATGTACATATACAGTGGCGGATCCAGGGGGGGGGGGGGCCGAAACGGCCGCGGCCCCCCCTATTGGTGGCGCAAAAAAGAGGAAGAAAAGAAGAGAAAAAAAGAAAGGAGAAGAGAAGAAAAAAAGGAGAAGAGAAAAGAAAGGAGAAGAGAAAAGAAAAGAGAAGAGAGAAGAAAAGAAGAGAAAAGAAACAGAGAGAGGAAAAAAGGAGAAAAGGAAAAGAAGGGCCATGTCCCCCTGGAAATTTAGACATATAGCTGGAAAGAAATATAGTGGAAAGAGCATACATTACAGGGATTTTCTAGAATGCATAATTTCAGCATTCAACATTGCAAAATCTTGCTTGGTCGCTACGCCCCGGACCTCGCCCGACAACATGATATAACATGATATGACGCTCCCGGCCGTGATTATTCCATGGTTGGTGTAATAGATCTTTTTTTTTTTCCTTTCATTTCTAAATACCTAGTTGTGTGCGTTCACAATCATGATTGTTTCATTTTCCCTTTAAATCATGCGCATAGCTAGGGGCGGTAGGGGCAGTAAGAGGACATAGGACGAAAAAGGAGCAGACAAAGAAACATTTTTGAAAATTTTGACAAGTCGAGAACGGTACAACGAATCGTCTTCTTTCTCTAATAATTTAATGAAACGTTAAGCTTCTGCGCTTTGCGCTGGAGGGGGGAAACTGAATTCAGAGAAGGATTAAGAGTCGAGAATGGAACAACAAATTATCTTCTTTCTCTAATAATTTCATTACACTATGAAAGGTAAAAGCTTCCGCGCTTCGCGCGGGAGGGGAAAAATGAATTCAAACAAGGATTAAGAGTCGAGAATGGTACAACGAATCGTCTTCTTTCTCTCATAATTTAATGAAGCATCAGAAGCTTACGAGCTACGAGCGAGCGGGGAAAAACTGAATTCAGACAAGGATTTAGAGTCGAGAATGGAACAACAAATCATCTTCTTTCTCTAATAATTTAATGAAACGTCAAAGCAGCCGCGCGAGCGAGGAAAAACTGAATTCAGACAAGGATTAAGAGTCGAGAATAGTACAAAGAATCCTCTTCTTTCTCTAAGAATTTCATTAAACTATAAAAGGTCAAAGCTTCCGCGCTTTGCGCGGAGGGGGGAAACTGAATTCAGACAAGGAATAAGAGTCGAGAATATGTTACAACAAATCGTCTTCTCTCTCTAATAATTAATGAAAGGTCAAATCTTCCGCGCTTTGCGCGGGAGGAAACTCAATTCAGACAAGGATTAAGAGTTGAGAACGTTACAAGGAATCGTCTTCTTTCTCCAATAATTTAATGAAACGTCAAAGCTTTCGCGCGGGAGGGGGGAATCTTAATTCAGACAAGGAATAAGAGTCGAGAATGGTACAGCAAATCGTCTTTTTCTCTAATAATTAATGAAAGGTCAAAGCATACGCGCTTCGCGCTGGAGAGTGGGGGGGGGGGGAGAAACTGAATTCATATAAGGATTAAGAGTCGAGAATTGTACAACGAATCCTCTTCTTTCTCTAAAAATGTCATGAAACATCAAAGCTTCTGCGCTTCGCGCGTAATGGGGAGGGGGGGGGGGGGGGACAGCGAGCTGCCTGAATATGAATTTTTGATATCTTTTCTCGTATATTTTGGTGATAAATGACACTTTCACAAAATACATGTTATGCTCAAATTTTTGCTCGCACGCTTCGCTCACTAGCCGATTGTGAAGCCAGAAAATTACTTTTTCGGGCAAGAGGCTTCAGGCCCCCCCACCGATGAAAATGTCAAAAATTGTACCGGTATGGTGCTTCTAATATGACCTTGTCAGTATTGGTATGTTGAGTTGAAAAACGGTCCATGCAATTTTCAAATTTCCGCCCCCCCCCCCCCCCCCCCCCTCCCTATTGGAAAATCCTGGATCCGCGCCTGCATATACCAGTACGCATACAAATTTGAGCCTGTGGTATATCCAGCTAGAATTGATAAACCAAGGGAGAACCATGCACACCTGACTGAAAAACAGCTAGAACCTTGGCTGCCGAAGAAGATGACCCGGCATACCCACTGCAAATTTAGTTTTCATATATTTTAGGGGGAGGGGGTTCTTTGCCGGGTTTATCCTTTGCCGAACACTTATTATCAGCAGAACCTGTTTAAACAGAAACAGCAATACATTATCAATTCCATCGGCAGTGATTTCAGACCAAGTCTGTATCTATTTTACTTAACAGTACTCATTATTTTGCAATAATGCTCTTTTCTTTTTCCTCAGGTGACGATGACGCGATGCCAAGTGACATAATGAAGTTACGGGAACAACTGAAACGTAGATATCGCCAAAAATTTGGTCAGATCAAAACATCGCCTGTGAATCCTGTATCACGAACATGGCTTCAGCACATCTATGTCAGTCTCGTCCTGATGTTGGGATTGGAAGGGGAAAAGGAGGAGTCAATAGATTATGATGGGTTGTTTAAATACATAAAAACTGATACTCCGAAAGGTTTTGTAACACGACTAGCCTTCATTGGAGAAGCTGGTGTAGGGAAATCGACGCTGTTTGCTAAGATAGCTCTTGATTGGGCTGAGGGTAAAATTCTTCAAGAAATCAATCTGCTTTTTCTTGAATCATTTCGAGAGATTAAAGAGAGCAGATTCTTTGGGGATACTGTCATGGGCCATTTCCCAGATGACTCAGAAATAAAAGGGGAACGGGTTGATGACTATATCAGAAAAGATCAGAGAAAAGTCCTTATCTTATTGGACGGACTGGACGAAGCACGAATCGACATCAAGAAGCCAAATCGCAATGACGCTATCGTATCGATCGTAAGAGGAGAACGATTCATTGATACCCCAGTTGTCATCACAACCCGTCCTTATGGAGCAGATCAGATCAAGAGCATCATGACGATTAATGACCACTACACGTTTGGTAAGGTTAAGGGCTTCACAAAGAAAAACATGTCACAATATATCAAAAACTTTTTCAAAGATGATTCTCAGTCTGCATCGACCCTCATTAACTTCATTGATACAAACCAAGTCGTTTCCGAGTACATGGCACCTTTCCCGATATTCTGCTGTATGCTATGTTGCCTGTGGAAAACGCCTTCTGGGCGGGAAAACATTCAGATGATGGAAACATTCTCGCAACTATTGAAGCGTCTTGTCTTTTCACTTCAAGAGCAATACTCTTCCAAACCAAATGAATTAGAAGAGGGCTATGGAAGCCGCATGAAGAAAGCTGGTGAAAGTATGAAAGATATTGGTTGTATTGCATTTCAAGGTCTGTTGGATAAACAGCTCATCTTCGATGAAAAAGCGTTCATCTCATGCACAGAGGCTGCAATGATTGCATGCGAGGTCGGGATTCTTAGCATGGAAATAAGGCCAGCACCCTTGCAAATCAGAGAAAGTCAGCAAAAGCAATTCATTAAAGAATTCTCTTTCCCTCATAAGTTACTGCAGGAGTACATAGCAAGTTTCTACCTTGCATTGCTGTTCCACAAAGATCGTCGAGAATTTAACAGGATCCTTGCAGACAGTCTTCTAGAAGACTACAAGGAATTCAGATATGTCTTGTACTTCACTGCAGCTCATGGAGGTGAAGTAGGAAAGTCGGTCCTGGAAGCTCTATGCAAGAATGTTAATGACATGGAATTCATCATTAAGGTTGCTTTTGAATTTCATGATTCAGAAGCCATTGATCCCGTCAGGAATCTTTTGAAGACGAAGACACATCTTATAGTAGATCATCCAATCGCCGCATATGTCTTCACACTGGAGTCAACAGGGAAAGAAGTAGTAAGTTCTGTGAATATAGAGTTATAGACGTAGCTAATTTTTGTTTATCTAGTTGAGAAATGTCATCTGTTGAGCCTTCAGTGATATGCAATCTTATATGAAGGAAATAGAAATAATGTACAAGAGTCTTACACAATGTATTGTCTGTTTTTCTGTTCTACTGACCGATCATCATTTAGAACCTGCAATGTTCTCCTGTTGTTATGGGGTATTATAGCAGGCTGCAAGGTGTAATTTTAGTCTCATACAAGAGCGAGAGTCATATCATCGTTTGCCTCTTCCTCATATAAGTGTAAAACTTGACACATTTACATGGACACACGCCCACACTCACATCCTTCACTAAAAATAGGTCACCCAACCAAACGAACTAAATATCTCGTGTAGGTCATGTTATATGCCTTATTCATAACCATTATCGTTCCTTCATCTACTTCTTACATTCACATAATGATTAATTGATTATATATTATAAATCAAACATTTTTAAAAACATTTGATTCATTCTTTTCTTGGTCTTTGTATATTTATATCCTTGTTGTTTACACACATCCATGCCATCTGTGTGTGGTGAAATAATATACACCATGGGATAATTTTTATAACTGTATACTAGAAACTGACACACGCAAAACAACTTTTAAGAAAAATGATATTGAAAATAAAATTTACAGATCGACTGCTAAAATTCTGTTTGTGTACAGGTAAGAAGAAGTCCTTCGATTTGTGAAAAATTGGGTGTTAGCGAGTCCTTCGAAGCTAACGCATCATCGTCACGTGTAGCAGCAGCAGTAGGTCTCTTCACATTACAGAGCTTACGAAGCTTGATCATTGGATTCATACATCCGGATGATCAATTCTACAGGGGAATGTCTGCTGCAGCTTCACAGTCCAAGGTATCAATGGCCTGGTTATTGTACTACATTGATGAATCCTAACTCATAATTATTATTTCTTAATCGATGCATACCGTACTCTTATTTGTTGCTTAATAAAATAAAGAAAAATATTACATTAATGAACAAAATTTTGTTATTTACACTCTTAATTTCGTTCACTGCTTTTCACAAAGGTGGGGAATTCGAAGCATTATGAAAGGCTTGTAAAAAGGGTCTTGCTCTCCTCTTTCTCTTCCTTTCCTTTTTACTTATCACTAATATGTATCTTCTCTTGTAATATATAGAGCCCAATAGATAAAGCTGGACGCAGTAGTTCTTATGTTAAGAGTGGAAAGTCAGTCTCTTATTATGATCATGATTGAACATAATTATCCATTATTTACAGCTGTACTAGTGATATTATAATATTGATGATGTTGAACAAGTAATATCATCGAATTGATATAACTGTAACTTTCAAATTAACAAGGGAGAGAAGGTAAACAATATTGTCCGCCGATGTACCCTACCCTGGCGACGTAATTGGAGTCAGAAAAGTGAATTTCACGCTGAAATAAATTGATCACCTTTGGCTTGTATTCCCCCCGACACCAAGATTTCTGTTCCTGTTTCTGAGTCATTTTAGGCTTTTCTTACACTTACAGCGTATCGCGTAAAGTCTACGTTAATTTGCAAACAAGAAACAGTACTGCTGTGCATCTTTCTTCTACAATATTAACGAACAAGAGATTAACATGAAAAGGAATTTAAATTTGCTTTACTGGCACTGTACCAGGTATTATGCATATTGAGAAGTTAAACATTTTGACTAATATCTACGTACGTAGCTTAGTATCTAATGAATACAGAGACTCAATTGAAAATAGCTTGATAAGATAAGAAAATGAGAAAGAATGTTTCTGCTGTGCATACTTTCCTCAGTAAACTGAAATGTCATTTAGTTTTCTTCCTTCAGGGAAATTTCATTTCTGAATATTTTACCTTAAGGCCCTTTTACACTTTCACGGATCGCATCACGGATCATCCCGGATCTTAATCCGGGGTGTTCCGGCGTGCGACACCACGAATTCTTCTCGATGCCGGTGTGGATACGTTCCAAACTGGGTGTATACACGGGCAAGTACGGTGTCTCCACGGACAGACAAGGTAGCAACGCGGACCACGCCGGAAACGCATACGGAGCTAACACGGATTTCAAGGAAGAGCACGGAGGCTACTGGGTACTTTTACGGTCCTTACACGGAGGTGTACGTTGTCTATTGGGATATCTCCGGAATGTTGACGGGTGACTTGAGCTTGTAGGCGCTCATTTGATATACGGAATTTCAAACCCGGATGAAACCGGTGTTAATACGGACCTCCCGGTGTCTACACGGACTGTCCCGGATGTATTCGGCGGCTACACGGAGGTACACGGTGCCTACAGGGAAGAGGACGGATTGTTTCATCCGTGAACTCCGGGATGAAAAATTAAGCAAGCTTAATTTTTTCCCCGGATATGCCGGTACGCCAAGGATCACGCCGGATGCCTCCCCGGTGTATACACGGTAATGCCGAAGATAACACGGATGATCCCGGAGCGACGATCCGGGATGATCCGTGATGCGATCCGTGAAAGTGTAAAAGGGCCTTTAGCATTTTGTATTATATGATTATTGTTTTTGTTATTTGAAGATCCAGTGTCTCGCACCATGGACCTACTACAAACAAGAAAAATGAATCATGTGAATAGACTGGACTTTATTATGACAAAGTAATATTCATATAAATGTGTGTTTTGCATTATATTTTTAGAAATTATCTAAGTTTTGTCAATAGCCGCAAGAAATCAATTTTACATGTGCATTGTAAATAGACAGATATAACACTTTTATTCTGCTTGAACAGACACTATCTCTCTTTTCGAACTATATTTAAAAAAAAATTATATGTCTTTTTTCATCACGTCTTTCTTTACTCTTACCATACCCATTTCCCTTTGGGTTTTTTCTCTCTATCTCTCTCTATCTCTCTCTCTGTCTCTGTCCCAATCGCTCTCTCTCTCTCTCTGTGTCCCTTCTCTTTATCTTGCTTTAAAAGTCTAAGTAGAGGGTAAAGATGTTACATTAATGACAATGAAAAATATGTAAATTAGACATCTCGGCTATACTAGATAATACTATTCACTCAATTCAACATGTCCTTTCACATCACCAGATTGAGCTCCTAATGCACTTCTACGAGGACCTGGGATCTGCTGCATCCTCTCATTACGCGAGAGGTCTCTGCTCCATGCCTACTCTTCGATCACTGAGGCTGTTAAGTGTGAAGCTGAGTGACGAGTTCTACTCAACGATGGCCTCTGAGGCATCAAAATCAAAGGTATACCCAAACACGATTTGTGTTGAAAACATTTTTTTTCCCCATAGTTTTTAAAATTAAAAACTTGAATCATTTATTGTCATTGGTCATTATTATGCTAATATCAATATAAAACTCTTACAATACTTAAAATAAGGAACATGAGTCGTGTGAATAGACTGGATTATAATGTCATAATGATATAAATTCATATAAATGCGTATTTTTAAAGCGCGTATCCTACAAATAGTCTTTCGCATTATATTTTTAGAATTATTTAAATTTTGTTAATAGTCCCGAAAAATTCATTTTACATGTGCATTGAAAATAGACAGAAATAACACTTTTGTTCTGCTTGAAGAGATCAGGGGAATGTTTCATAGAGCTGTTCGTAAAGTTACGCATGACTTTACGACGACTTGAATATGAAGTGCCAGATAGGATGCTCAAAGTTTCACCCGATGTTTTCACAGAGTGTGACTATATTTCCAATAACCTCAATTAAATTATGGCAAAAAATATACTTCGTATTACAAATGTTTGTTAAAATAAGAATGTTAATCTATATCTGCACAGTTCAACTTTAGTTGATGCAGTTAAAAAATGATTGAGCATCCCATTTGGCTTTACATATATAAGTCATTCGTAAAGTCATGCGTAACTATACGAACAGCTTTATGAAACACCCCACCGGTCTCTCTTTTCAACCATCTGTAATTGATCACATTTGTTTGTCTTTCTTCATCTCGTCTTTCTTTTCTCTTACCACACCCATTTCGCCTGGGCTTTTTAGCTTCTCTCTCTATCTCTATCTCTCTGTCTGTCCGTCTCTCTTTCTCTCTCTCCTTTTCTCTCTCTCCTTTTCTCTTTCTCCTTTTCTCTTTCTCTCTTTCCTTGCTTTAAAACTCTAACTGGAGGGTAATGAACAATGAAAAATATTCAAATTAGACATGCAGTATATACTTGATAATACTATTCACTCTATTCAACCTGTCATGTCACATCACCAGATTGAGGAGCTACAGCACAGCAACACGGAACTGGGTTCTGCTGCATCCTCTCATTACGCTAGAGGAGTCTGCTTCATGCCAAATCTTCGATCACTGATGCTGAACCATATGAAGCTGAGTGATGAGTTCTACTCAACGATGGCCTCCGAGGCATCAAAATCAAAGGTATACCCAAACACGACTGGTATTGGAAACGATCAGTGGAGGAAATGATTTTGCCTTTTTTTTCTTCTTTTTTTTGTCACACAAGCACGCCTATATCAAATTGACAGTTTGAAAATCAATCATGTGAATAGAATCAGTGTCATAATGATATAGTTTACAAATAATGCACTGTTGTGAGTGTGTCAGTGCACAAAGTGCCCATAGCGATAATGCACGCGCCCGCAGGGCAAGTGCATTACCGATATCGCACTGACCATCCTGAGTGCACTGGAACTGCCCTATTTAAATACAGTAGCGAAAGAGTGCATTACCGGTATTTGTTTTATAAGACGGGTTACAATATATAGTCTAGATCTAGAGTAGATAGATATTAGGAATAGATCTAAGTTAGATCCAACTAGAACTACATGTAGGCCTAGATGGAAGATGGGAGAAAGCTGGGAGAAATTACGCGAAAGCAATCGATATCAAGCATCGATCGGTTATCAATTTTTGATAATATGCGAAATCAAGACATGTGCCCTTCCTCCAAAAAGAAGTGCCTCTCCCGGGATAGGAAAATTTCCTTCCTAAGATAAATTTCCCCCCTTTTTTATCTGTATCCCTGGTATATAGAATCTACCTGCTTGTAAAAATTAAAAAAATAAAAATTAAAAAACAACCCATAACAGAAATAACAAAAAAAGAACAAAACTAAACAAAAAAAAGCAAAAGTACATTAGTATTTAAAAAAGAACACAAATGTCTTTTCAGTAGATCGTCTGTATGTCTGCTTTGTGTTCTGCATTTCTTCATTATAGTTTCCCAACAAGTATAAGCAAGCCAGCTATGTCTTTTGTTCGTGATGCTTGATGCCAGCCCCTCCCCTACTGTGAAAAAATGCCCCTCCCCTATCAGAAAAATTGCTCTCCTGAGCTTGAGTCTTTTTTCAGCTGTTGTGAAATTAAGTAATTACATTAATAATTCATTAATTTGTTATTGTATACACCAGTTATTTCTCAATTATCTTTTAGTTATGCCACCCAACACAGACTAAACCCTTCTTTGATAAAACGTTCCCTCTCTCTGTATTTTTATAAGCTTGGACAGACTTCCGTTATTTAATTGTAAAAGAAAAGTACCAGAAAAGTATTCCATCCTTACACTAAAGTTTGTGAGGAATATGAGTTATTCTTTTTCTGTATTAGGATTGAGTTCGTCTCTCTATAACTCAACTTTGTTCTATGTAGCTTTCTTTATTTGCTCTTGTCCTCCCATCTCTTTCTTTAAGTCTCATTTATCTTTTTTTGGGGTTATACTTATGCTTCTCTATGCGCTCTCTCTCTCTCTCTCATTCTCTCTCAATCTTGCTGTATTTCGCTTTCTCAGCCCCTGTCAATGTTTTTTCTGGTAGACTATTTTCTTGTATTTATCACTAATTGATCTTTCTTGGCAATTTCTTATATCTCTATCTGATAAGATAGAGATATTATAATTGTTGCCCTTTTCTGAAGAGTATCTAGAAGTTAGAACCCTTTGTGATGCCCCCTTCTTACTAAATGTAAACATAGAATTTAAAAATATACTTGAATCTTAAATATCACTTTGAAAGTATTTCCTGTTTTAACCCACATGTATTACATAACTTGTGATATTATTATCATTGTTGACTATAGACAGATGGCTATTCTTTAATATTGGGTAATGTAGAAATGTTAGATTCTAATAGGCCTTCTGTGAATAACCAATTATAATACCTCGGTTCTTGTTTCTTTGATTGATTGATAAATGTAATTAAAGATAAACTCCAGTTCTGGTAATGCGATTGCATTGTGAAAGAAAATAGGTGTGGAATGGATCAGAAACAGTTGATCATGTAGCATGTAAGTATTGGTGTGCACTGCAAGGTTCTGGAGTCATCAAAATCATAATAAATTTGGCCGAGTCTTGGTAAAGTAACAAGCACTGTACACAGAAAGCTATATATGGGACAACACACATGGTGTCGGGGCTAGTACTACCTTGATTTCCTTGTCTTTCTATGCTCATTACTCAGCCAGTATACATTTTCTTCCAAAATTGTTTGGCACATGTCATTTATTTGTAATCTTGAACATTCAGTGTAAGTTTCGTTTGATTCTGTGAGAATTAATTTTCTTTTTTTTACCAGAACTGGAGTTTATCTTTAATCTGAAAATTAATTTAACAAAAATAATCAATAGAAAAATTAATGTATTCCTCAACTAATAGTTTGTAACATAACTAACATTAGATAAATAATTTCTGTTACCATGACTATTAGGATAATAATGTACTTGGTTATAATGATTATAATTGCCTATGACTGTTCTCACAATTTTCTTGTAACATATACCTGATATCAACAATATGGCACAATGTCAACTCGCTTTCCTGTCCAGTGACATTTGTACAGGTTGTATCACATATCTGAAGCAATATGTATTCATGCAAGTGTCCTTTTGTATCAAGTGAATTTAGACAAATTAATAACATTCTTTAATACTAATCCACATTGGAGGAACGGATGATATAGGCTCCTGAAAACAAATGGGGAGTATTAAACATACTCTCCTGCAGATCTCATTTTGATGTAATGTCATCCCACCGATACAATACCTTAAGTACTGGTACCTCTTTTGAAATACATCATGCCATGCATATTGGAATGTTATTTTCCTTATTATAATATGCTGATTCATTTGAACTATAGCAGAAATCGAGACGAAATAATCAGACTTAGTGAATGATAAAGTTACTGAGATGCAGATTTATCTGATATTAGCTGTGATTTAAAAAGGTGTTTATGTTAGAAAAAACAATAATTGGATCGCATCGTGGATTTCACTTTGGTGTGAACTGATAAAATTATCTTGGCACAGATCCAGACGCTGAGTATTAGGGATGTTTCCATGATGACTCCACTAAGAATACACTCCATTCTCTCACTACCACGCCTCCAATCACTCACCTTGAGGGATATCGAACGTGTTGACATGGATGATGGAGAGACACTGGTGTGTATCTTTACTATTCCAAGATTGAAGTCGAAATCCTCTTTTTATTCGCAAGCTAAAAGGGAACGGGATCAGAAAATACAGACAGACTAAATATGAATGAGAAAGGAATTGCCAAGGGGATAATTTATTTGTTTTGAAATCAAGTTAAAATGACATACTACAGGTTTTTAAAAAGATCGAAGGATGGTTTTATATACCGTATATCAAAAATATATACATGCGCAGTTATAGCTTTTTCAACTTGGGATGAAGTTTAACCATGCACATTTTTTTTAAAGCTTGTTAAATATTGATTGATAAATGATTGCCATGATTTGCTATTTCCCATAAAGAATTCTGTTGCTTATTTTCTTCATCAAATTTGTAACTTTCAGTAATGTGAAGTCATTTTATTTTTTTTTATTTTTTAGTCTAGCTTAACTAATATCACAATATAAAAGATGATTATCACAAAAAGACGAATATTACAATAAAAAAAAGATAATAATGAATACTAAAATCCCGTCATCTTCCACTGAAAAAGGAGGATTAACCCTCATTAATAACTTGGCTTTGGTCATGTTGGTGGAAACAGACAAAATAAAGAAACTTATTAAAGAAGGTTTCAGAAAAAACGGACAAGAATAAAAACATTAAGAAATGTTGAATGTCGATAATGCTAAAGATATACAACTTAATTATCTTATGCCATACAGAGGGAAATCCTATATTTATTTTGTATCCAAAATACTGAAAATATCATTTTCAAAGTCTTATGACAGTGTAGTTCATCCGGAACGGCATCGCATGTGACTGTAATGACAATCAAAGATTCTCTATTTCATTTATAATCTCGGCATCCCAAAGTTCAAAACTATTGTAATCTGTGTCCATTTTCCACAAACCTACCTGGTTGTTTATTTCTACTTAAGCAACTGACATTGAAATGATGAAAACCCTTTAGGTGTTATTATTGTATATTTGTGGAATATTTACCAAGCATGATATGAACAGTAAAAGTACTATATAAAAACAATGAGTCAGGTTATGTAATATAATTTCTTACATTAGCGTTGGTTTTCATACATAGGATATATAGAGAGCCTTTCGTATTGCTTTTTTTGGTAGACTAGTCAAACATTCTCAGTAGATGAGCTTTCTGTGGATGGTAAGCATGTGACCAGTCTGTGGAATCTTGGACTCCATACATCATGTCCCCGAGTGAAAACTCTCAAACTGGACTGGTCAGCCGAGGAGAATGTCTCGTCAGATATCGTCACAATGGCCTGCTCTCCGTTCCATCATCTAACTCACCTTCACATCCAGGGATACCCGGATGATACTACACTGGATGATCCCGTGCCATTCTGCAAGGCGGTTAAAACATCATGTCCCCAGCTCACCAAGCTGTCCATTACCTGCATTGCCCTAAACAACAAGAAGGCAACTGAGATCATCCAACTAATGAAGACTCATCCATACCTGACAAGCATAGAGTGAGTCTCATTTTTTTTTATTTACCAGGGTAATGATTGCCATATAATCAAAAATCTTATTTGTATAACCTAGATTGTCTTCCCTTCATTTGCTACCTCTCTCTCTCTTTCTCTCTCTCTCTCCACCTCAGTCTGTCTCTATTGATAGTCTTTGTCTTTACTAATTTTGTTTGTTTTATCGTGCAGTGCAGTCAAATTAGTAATTTACAGCTTTTAAAACATGTATTACTATTATTTTCAATTCAATTCAAATAATTTTATTTCCAAAACTCAATCAAAACATAAAATAATGCTTGCATAAAATTAAAGTCAAATGACATTTGCATTATAACATAGAAAATGAAACTTATTTGTAATTATACGGTATTAAATGTTGAGAAGTGATGAACCCATTTTAAGAAACAAGATACCAGTAAGCATGATATACCGTATTTGCCGGCGATAAGGCCGCACCGCCGCATAGGCCGCACCCCAACTTTGACATTTCAAAGAGGGAAAAAAAAAAAAACGGACAAACCAAAATCATCAATATTCTTATAATTTACCGGAAGATTAGCTAAAAAAGTGATCGCAGGCAGATTTGGTGTCCGATATATACCCCTACCATAATGTACAGTGTAATGCGAAACTGCATGAAATGGAAAACAAAATGGCGACTTCGGATGGATGTTCGCGGCAGTTCCGTTAATCGGTCCCTTCCTTGATTTTTGCAATGCATTGGCACGAGCTTAGATCAAGATCTATCGGCAAATGTTGTGTTAGGACGTTTATTTTCGTCTTCATGTCAACAATGCAAGATAAAATAGTCGGTAAGATGTGTGGAAATGTCCTGTACCATAGTGGTATAGTTATTTTACCGTTCGTAGTCCCATATGTACAAATTCGTGCTGGTTTTGACTTTCGTTTTTTTTTTTTTTTACTCTTTCGCCGTAAAGGCTGCACCCTGACTTTTTGATATTTTCTCTTCCAAAAATACTGCGGCCTTTACGCCGGCAAAGACGGTACATGTATGTTTGTAAATTAAGTCGAACTTTATAGGAAATTTGAGAAATCCACTAAAAAGCAGTGCATGAGTTGGGTGGATTACTCATAAAAAAAGAAAAAAAGGAAGAAAGATAAAGAAAAAGAAAATGAACATATTATGCACTGCCCGGAATTATGAGCTTCAACACCCACGAGCGGTCAAGGACTCCATAATCCATATATTTTTAGATTTAGTAGTTACTGGTACGTATTTTCATAGGATGTTAAGTACAGAATTGAACACAAAAAAGTCAGGCAGAACGAAGAAATCCAAGACAAGGAAAAAGACACAGACAAAGATAAGGACAAGAACAGGGACAAATACAAGGACTAGGGCAGAAATAATAATGGGAGGCGTAGGGAGAGGGGTGAGAGTATAAAGAGAACAATTAGAACATGAGGGATGAAAGGACCACAGTTAGTTCATAAGATTAATTATTACCACAATGTAAATGAGAATTTATACCACCTGGGTTATATTTCATAAGTAAGAGATGCAATTAGGCTTTGTACAGTATATGATGATAATGGTATCATTAAGGGTATTATAAAATTTCGGGATTAGATTGTGTGCGGGGTCAGGGGTATAGCTGGAATTAATCTCAGAGGGTTAAAAAAAGTGTATAGAAGAGTGCATGGGTTGTCTAAAAGATTAGATGATAGGGTGCTGTATAGGGGATTTTATAATAGTTTACAGGAAAGCTTGGAAAGCAGCCATTAAGGAAATGAAATGTCCAACCCCACAAAGTGGGACAAATGGACTCTAAACGCTGATGATGATGATGATGATTACATACTCTGATGATCTCTTCATTTCAGGATTTATTCATATTAATATAATTTTTTCATTATGAATGTAAGTCGGTACATTATCTTATTCATCATGATGTATCCTACATATACAATTTTGATTCCATGGTTATTTGCATTCATGCAAGGTTGGATGTGTAATTATCATCTATTCCCACACAAGATAGCATACATCTCTGATGGCTTTTTAAGAGAGTATCGTACGTCAGGTTTGTTCAAAAGATCAGGTATTAATTGTGCCCCCGAAATGTACTGTTCTGTTTATTACTATAGGTTGGATAGCTGTCATACCGACGCGGATCTGGATCCACTGATTTCTGAGGTGAACAGTGAAGGCAAGCTGACTGTCACCGCGACGCATAGTGAGGTAAGATATAACACTAGATTACATGGCCATCCTTCGATTGATTCTTCTCCCTCTTTCTGGCATTCCATCGATTCAAAGTAGGTTATTATTTTTCTTAATTATCCATATTTAACTCCGCCAAATCGGTACCGAAGAATAAATGTACAATACACATAATTTAAGCTGTCTTTTATGTGTTCATTCTGGCCTGATTAAAATGATCATGTCTAGCAATAGGTTTGTTCTTGATCTGTGTTATAATATCCGAAAACTGAAATATAACAACCATAGAGAAAAAGACTCTTCACAACTACATGTATGTGAACATTTTCAGTGAAAAAGTACTTGTAATTCATGTACATGATGTATAACGGTTATAGGGCTGTCGTTTAAAGCCGGTAACCGGTAAAACTTGCCGCCTATTCACTTGTTTCTTACCGGCTATAATTCCTATAATTAAAAAAAAAAAAAAAAAAAAAAAAAAAAAAAACTTTGTCAGGAAAAACAGTGATATAACATTATTAAATGAACAGGAACTGAAGTAAATTCTTAAATGTATTCAATAATTTCATGTAAAAAAAATAAAAATAAATGAGAATTCATATGGGGAGCCAAATAAAAGTCACAAGTAAAAAAAAAATCAAAATCTAGCCTCTGCTGCCCATTATTTAAATACTGTACATGTATTCAACAAATCATGATGTAGAAAGATTGAGTATGGTGCATCATCTCAGTTTAATTAAAAATTACAAAGTAATGGTACAAAGTGATAAATAATTATCAACTTAATAACTTTTCTTATGAGTTATGATTGTTCATGTAATATTAAACATGAACAATATGTGTGTTTATTACAATATATGTGTAATACAAGGTAGGAAAGATAACTACAAATTTTCTTCTTAGGTATGCACCAGATTGCACGATTTCAAGTGGAAAATCCCAAAAGGGATTAATAACTTTTCTTATGAGTTATGATTGTTCATGTAATATTAAACATGAACAATATGTGTGTTTATTACAATATATGTGTAATACAAGGTAGGAAAGATAACTACAAATTTTCTTCTTAGGTATGCACCAGATTGCACGATTTCAAGTGGAAAATCCCAAAAGGTCCCTACCGTGGTAGGGGGGACATCCCCCTCCCACACCCTCCCCCCCTCGGTCGCTTCGCTCCCTCGGGCTTGGTCGCTTCGCTCCCTCGCAGTGATGGTACCTCCTATAAAATTCAAATTACCTCCTTCAAAAATAATTAACAAGACCCCTGATAACCCTTACTGTACTGGGGGCGGGGGGGGGGGGCCTGGGAGGCCCCCCCCCCCCTCGACATTTTCGGAGATTGCGCCGCAACCGCTTGAAATTTTGAATTGTCGTTTCATGACTTTTTTCCCTCAAGTCTTACGCACATTTTGATACCATTTTCGTCGAAATTGGATATACCTGTAAGGTGTTACATAACAATTAGTATGCGCATGTCATCAAAAATATGCTATAGTTGCATATATTCATATACAAGCAGAAATGTGAATACTATGAATTGATACCAAATTGCTTTTATATGTTTCTCAAAGTAACTTGATGTATTCCAGAACAAAAGAGTACATTAGAAATTAAACAATAGATATAATAAGAAATAAAAAACAATAAAATACAAAAGAAAATAAATATTTGAAAATCGCATCAAATTTGAATAAATTATCATTATTAATTACATCAAAATAACTATTTTGTGTTAGAAAAGAAGTTTTATATGAATAATGGGTTTCAATTAACATTCAAAAAGTGGAGTCTGACAATTTATGTAATGATTCTAGTTCCCTGTATATTTCTAGATTTGATATTCATGAATGCGTATTCATAATTTGAATTGATTGAATTGAATTGAACTTTATTTCATTCATCATAACAAACATATAAAATACAAAACATAGCGTACAAGTTAAAGAGAAACATTTACAATACAATACAACAACAAAAATATATATGAATGTGGAGACAGCTATGAAAGCCAAAGGGCTTTATTGGTGCTGCCACCAAAACAGTAATAAAGTATAATGCAGTATTATATTGTGGTTTGAGAATGTGATTAAAAAAAAGAAAAGAAAAAAAACAAAAAACAGACCGTGTACATAATCAATCTTTATTTATTTTGTTGGATTAAAAATGATTTATATCTCCTTTTAAAAACGTTAATTGATGGACTAGATTTTATATATTGAGGTATATTATTCCACAATTGTGGCCCTTTAAAAAATATTGATTTCTTAGTTATATTTAGTCTTATTTTATTTAAATGAAAATTAGAAGAACTTCGAGTATTATATGAATGTAATGCAGAATTAAGACAAAATTTGCTGGAAAGACTAATTGGTATGAAATTATTAAAACATAAGTACATAAATATTGCAAAACTATAATTACAAAGATCTAGGACATTCAAAAAAAATAATTTTAGAAATAAAGGTTTAGTGTGAGCAAAATAATCGGCATGTAAGACTAAACGAATAGCTCTTTTTTGTAAACATAATAATCTTCTCATTGCATGATCAGTTGAGGATCCCCCAGGCAAGGTTACAATAATTAAAATAAGGAGATATAATGGCATTATAAATCATAATCAAAATATTTGAAGGAAAATGTTTAACTTTATTTAAAATACCTATACCTTAAGAAATGTTCGTGCAGATAACATCAATGTGCTCCTTCCAAGATAATTTACTGTCAATTGTTACACCTAAAAATTTCAGGGAGCTACAACGATTAATTACATTATCATTTAAGGAAACAACCAACGTGTCATGATCGATATACATATTAGAAAAGATCATATAATGAGTTTTTTTAGTATTTACAATTAATTTATTAGAGATCAACCATGAATTTATTTTCAATAATTCATCATTAAAATCAAGAATCAAATTGTCAATATCGTTATCGGATAAAAAGACACTGGTATCATCGGCATATAAAATATATTCCAACTTTTGAGATGATTCACAAATATCGTTCATATAAATGAGAAATAAAAGTGGACCAAGAATGGATCCCTGGGGCACTCCACATCCTACAGCACTCAAATAAGACTCATTACCATTGACAACTACAAATTGTTTACGATTAGTTAAATAATTTTGAAATAAATTTAAAAGAATACCACGAATACCATAATTTTCTAATTTATGAAAAAGAATTGAATGGTCTAGAGTATCAAAAGCCTTACTCAAATCAAGGAACAAACCAATTAAAATTTTCTTTTTATCAAGAGCATTAGTAACTTTATAAATCAGATCAACTATAGCAGAGGATGTAGAGTACCCTGGACGAAATCCAAACTGGCTTTCTGTTAATATATTGCACTGATCAACAAATTTTAGAAGTTGATTAAAAAGACATTTTTCAAAGATTTTGAAAATATAGGCAGTACAGAAATAGGTCGATAATTATTTAAAAAATCAGACAATCCATTTTTAAAAACTGGTATCACTTTTGCTATTTTTAACCCGTCTGGGAAAATACCCATACTCATTGACAAATTAAAAATATCACATAGTGGATAACAAATTAAATGAATCACTCTTTTCGTAATCGATACATCAATTTCATCAAAACCAGTACTTGATCGATTCTTTAAATTACAAACGATATCAATAATTTTTTTCGCTGATATTGGAGTGAAAAAGGCAGATTTAGGATTCCTAGTCAAATATTGTACATTGTTATTCTTACTACAAAACTGAGGATCATGTATATTTTGTGTTAATGAAGGACCAATATTCACAAAAAATCATTAAATTCGTCAGCCATATCATTACCAAGAGTAACAGATCGATTATTAACAGTAATTTGTTCAATATTATTTTGTTTCTTTTTTTTACCCATATAGCCTTATTTATACATTTCCAAGTTTGCCTCATATCATTTTTCACATTTATGCAAAATCACGATAATATTTATTCATATCACGATAATATTTATTCTTTGTCTTTTTTACTTCACTGTTACATTTATTTCTCAAAGTTTTATATGAGATTTCATTATTAAGAGTTGGCTTATGAATAAACCTTTTATATAGGCGACATTTTTTAATACACATTTTACGTAATTGTTCATTAAACCAAGATTTATGCAAATTAACCTATGCATTTTCAAATACCATAAAAATAATGTAACCTCATGAAATTGAGATGAAGGAAACATTTATTCAATTCATTTTCAACATTCTTCACAAGTCTACAGACAAATATGAAGAGTTTTCTGTAAAATGCATAAAATTAGCATTTTGCATAATTAATTAGGCTATTACGACAAAAATTTGCATATTAGGAAAAAAACTAATTATACCATCTCGTTCCTTACGTAAATATCTACAAACATGCAAATTTTCGCGTTCATCGCGGCCGAGATCATAGGGGGGGGGGGGGGGGGGGGGGCCTCCCAGGCTTTGACGATGTCCGCTAGCACTCAAAGAAAATACCCCACGAAAACACCCTAAAAAAACGGCTAGGGAGAGGTTGGAAAGCAAGGTCTACATGTAAATTACCAACAACAAAAAAAAGGATAATTCATTAAAAGTTAGATGGCTAAGACCATAGCGGACTAGTCTTCTTTCAGACGGACACTTTCGTTATATGGATGGGGCCATTAGAGGGGGGGGGGGGGTGTGACTTTGAATCAATCCGCTAGCACACAGAGAAAATACCTTTGCCGATGACTACATGTAGGTGGAGGTTGAAAAAGCAAGGTCTAAACTAGCGAAAAAATATTTAATAAAAAGTAAGAAGGCTTTGGCAGGTACCGGACTAGTCTTCTTGCAGACGGTCACTTTGCCGACTCGTAACATGTAAAACATATGGGACTGAGGGAAGGTGTCAGGGTAATTACTGTACAGGTCCGCTAGCGCTCAGAGAAAATACATTAACAAATGACAAGGTGGAGGTTGAAGGGGAAGGTCTAATCTATCAAAAAACATGTATTTTATTAGAATTAAGTTAGATGGCTACGACCATAGCAGACTAGCCCTCTTGCAGACGGTTAATTTCCATACTCTACGTATTATACATATGGGAAGGGGAGGGGGGGGGGGGTGGCAGGGCGCCTTTGACTAGATTGCTAGCGCTCAGAGAAAATATAACTGTTTGGAATGAAGAATGATGACAATGGTCAAGTTTCTTACATGTTGTAACAAATTCCAGAACACTGATGAAGTGTATAATTAATTTTAAAAGAATGATAACCAACTATTAAAGAATGATAACAATTTAGTGAATTGGCGTAATGATTTACAAGGTTTGACATTTTATTGCAACTCTGTTGATGACATTATCTTAATTAATAAGTTTTGAATCGGGTGCTAGCTTTTGTGGATTGAAATTTTAGTATGGAATTATCTGACAAGGTTTGTAATTAATTTTAAAAGAATGATAACCAATGCTCCCTCTAAGGCCCTACATTAATGTCGCAAAAATTGGCTCAGCAGGTTGGAAAATTGGCTCGACAGAAATATGAGATAGGGGAATGATTTACAAATTCTGGTGTGAAATATTATTGAAACGCTGTCGACAAAATGATAGCTATACTAAGCTCTCTTTATATAATTAGTTTAGATTTTGGTGGTTGGTTTTATGGACTGAAATCATTATAAATAAATATTCATGTGTTTTGTTTTTAATTTACACCAAAATCCCTGTGTTGGGTGTAGGCAGTATTATTAGCAGCACTTAAGTGTTTTGGAACTGTTTGAATGCTTAAGTGTAACCATCCACGACGAACAGGTTGTAATGTTGCAATTTTCAATCGATTTTGATCAAACCTGCATAAAATAAGCTTTGAAATAATGTATTGCATTTGGTATTTGCTTGGTTAATAGGCCCTCACAATAGTCAATAAAACAATTGAATATCCTTTGTTTCCTATTGAATACTGTGTAGTTTATTGACCTGTTTCTATAAATTGGCCTTGGCGACTTCACAACCAGTTTGTCATGTATGGTCACAAAAGTGATCTGTATATGTGTAATTCCGTTACCGGCAAATGGGAAATAATATATGTAGTTTGTCATACTTTGTGTGATGTTCCTACTTGCAAACTAAACCAAATTAAAATTAGTTGTAAACTAGTATATGATAACACATATTGACATAAATGTAATCACTACACACCAATATTTGCTCAGAAATGTCATATTTACTTGCTATTTAACAATATAAAAGACGCGTTTTCCAACAGTTTTTAGAAATTAAGTACACATATGAATTGCTTTGTAGTTAAAAATCAATTATTGCAACAATTTAAGCCTACATAATGTTGACAAAATCACCTTTTTTCAAGCTTATTTCAGAAGACGTAATTCCGTTACCATTTATGTAATTCCGTTACCGCTACCTTCTTTCATAAAACCATCCAGCATAGATAAACCACTTCACCCAAAAAAATCTTGCCATGGGATAGTCAACAATATAAGCTCCCTTTATTAGCATTACTTCACCCCCAATTGGCTGCAGATTGGTAAGAGGACACCTTTTTTTTTTTTTTTTGGTCACAATTTTTTTATAATTTGACATTTTGCTCCGTTGGGGGGGTGGGGGGGGGGGTAAGGTCACCTTTTTAGGTCAGCCATTGGCATATATATATATATATATATTTTTTTTATAAAATAAAAAACATTCTAATTTTTTTCGGGCCGCGGGGGCACGTCCCTGTTTTTCAGTATATTTCGGGCGAATTTAGGGCTGATTTTAACATATTTTTTTTGGCCGGGGGGGGGGCAATCTTTTGCTTGTAAATACACAGGATAGGGGGTTAATTAACAATCAAAGAAACCAGACTTTCAAATTGAAAACCCCCTGGAATGATATTATAGACGGCATTTGTTCCCTCTTGAAACGCCGAACATACCGCGGTGTGTGCAGCTGAATATTCAATAGCGTCTTATTTTGTTTACAAGCGACAGATTCCTTTATTTTCGTATTGCTGCATTTGTCATCAAAATAAAAACATGCGCGGGGTTTAGAGTGAGGCAATAGATTATACATTTAGCCTGACGGTAGTGAAGTAAGAGAAAGAACTCAAGAGAAGATGAAAACACAGGCACTGAAAATGTGTGAGATGTCATGGGACGTACATCGTCTGCTTGTGTAAATCGTGTCCATACTGTGATCTCACACATCTCAGCAGCGTTGAGAGAGCTCTTCAGGTGCTATGCCGGGGCTGTATTTAAGCGTTTAATAATTTATAATAATCATTACTTTTGAATGTTTCCAAGCATTGAATTTTTGATAACCTTGTCGAAGCAAAGTTTCAACTTTGCAATAATGAAATTAAGTTAGTTTTTAAAATCAATGAATATCTACTTTAAATACTCCAAAAAGGTTTCGTTTGCCTGACATGAAATAAAAGCATGAACAACATCTTCAGTTTCATTGCACTTTAAACAAAGGTCATCGTATATATTAAAGACCCCACTTGAACAGATTTTTCCGAATTGGTAGCATTATATAAAAGCTTGAAACCAAATTCACGTAGACCAAATTCTTTAATCCCAATCAAATTTCTGTTAAAAACAGGGGACCATTTAACCTCCGTCTGCAGATCATTTTCCCAATACAAACAACATTTATTTATTTTAATTTGTTAAAACTTTTCATATTATACCACTGTTTACTACTCAAATGGCTAACAGACTTAACTGCTTTTTAAAATACAATGTGGGGGATAATGAAATTATGATCTTTGGATCCTAATGGTACCCTATGCTTATCATTTATCCAAATTTTTGGAATTGATTATCGTCGCTTTGTATAGTCAAAAATCAAAAGCTATTTACTTCGTCTAGTTTTAAGATAGATAAAACATGCTTCTTACAATAATGCAATATCAACGAGTTCTATTTTTTCCCAAACATGTTAAAGATGAATAATGTTGTTTTTGGCCTGCATTTTGTTATAAGCAAATATATATTCTCACTTCTGTAATTAAAGACAACAACAAATAAAATTTCATGAAGCAATGATATCGTTAAGATGAGTGATAGGTACAGAGTGTAATCCTAACTGTGTTATCTTCCTCTGCCTGCTACTTTGGTCATGATAGTGAGATCATCAAATCTTCCCTGCCTGAAATGTAATGCTTGTCGTACCTTTCAGGAAAAAATACCTCACTAATGTCTCCAAATACTCTAGAACTATTAGGGCCTATGTAGTCAATTCAAATCTTAATAATTTTGGTTTTACTAAATGGTATCCTAGCATTTGATCATTATCTATTTCTTTCCAATTTGAATATACATGGATAATTGAATCCCTTAACTTTTAGTAAACGGCTGAAGATTAAATGAAATCAAACAAAACATCTCCATAAAAATAGTGTGAATGATTTACTTAAGATTTGTAAGATTTTATTGACTCTATCGACCCCCTCTCGGGGTATGAGAGTACAAACATATTTACAACATAGTATCAATATAACAATAGTATAACAATGATAAACATGTGATAACATGAAAATTGATAAACATTATAAGATAATATAAACAAAGACAAACATGTGATAATATGAACAATAACTAGACTTTAATTCGTCACTTAGACGAATTAGGTGATACGTATGATATTAGTTTACATAACGAATAATGCATTACACGATATCATATTATTTTATAAAATGCTTCTCCCATTATGATCTATCCATATGCCAAGATTAAATTATGTCTCCTTGGTCATCATGGATCTAGGAAAGATAGATTGAGACGATATATGACCATTGACCCTGTGCAGTATACAGTTACACCTTTGACTCTAATTTACATCATGAAGAACGCATTTTGACAATTTTATCTTATTCTAAGAAATGAAAATGTATGTCTCGTCGTAAATGAAAATTCAAAATAAATGTGGGAATACATTAGCGATCATTTTTAGTTGTGGACGTGAGATTTGCTAGTTGCTTGATAATAAAATCTTTAAATATCGGATGGATATATACTGTCAATGTATAAGGAATGTGGATTAGACCAGAGTTGAATTAACTCTTATCCTGCCACAGGGCTAATCCCCCCAGTGCCAGATTTATAACGAGATAATCGGATTAATGCAATGGTACTAACAATAGAGCGTGCAAAGCACTAGGCACAGTCCAATAGGCATGAACAATAACTGCTATTACGAATGTTTGCTAGCATGCAAGAAGCAGCGTAACAATAGCGTGCAAGCAGCCTCATGGCAGGCTATGGGTTAACAGGAAATAATGCAGGAAAGAGAAAGACCGACAGGCAGGGAGTGTCACTTAGTTAACAGACGCTAGTCTTTCAACAAATATTGATGAATAATACTTTTATCTGTGAGAACAAAAACCATGGTTGTGGCGGGGTGTTGGAATGCATGTAGCGGATTAACATAATTATTTCCAAAGAGATGACCTGACGCTTGATTCAGAAATATGTGACTCCATTTTTATAGAAATAGTTTAAGAAAAGAGAAAGAATATTATAGTTGGTGTGGTATACAAACCCCTAAATACTCAGACCGAAATTTTTTCTGAAGCACTGGAGATTGTGTTCAACAAAATAATAACTAGCGACAATGATTGTCGGATGAAGCTGCTTTTTGTCTGTTGACTTTGCTCGTTTTTAATGATATGTAACCGCTGTCTTTTTTTTAAGAATTGAAGTACTAAGTCATTTATATGATGTAATCGCAGACACATGTACAGCGCTATTGAGTTAACTTTTTTCCTATACTTAATTCTCTTCTCATTTTTTTCCTTCCATTTACTAGTTTTTTTAATTTTCTATCAACGTTGTTTCATATAATATGTTATTTTCATAATAATATGTATAATGTTCGCTCAGTAACTGTGTTAACTTATTATGGGCATTCCCAACTCAAGCTATGCTTTCGCCTGCTTCCGTAGACGAAAGAGTTCATGCATGGCTGATTGTCAACGAAACGGAGTAAAGTATTTTGTAAATTCTGCTTGTTGCTACGGCAGGCAGCCAGTGAAAACGAATTCCTTTAATAAAATAATGGAAATGCAAGCACTACTTAAAACAAACAGAACTTTGTTATTCCTAGCTCATTTCTCCTGATTGAGGTGTCATATGAAAGAGCAGAAACCCAACCTTGTGAAATGGGATTTTCTCTTTGAAATTCAGATACCGTCCGCCAAATGTCTTTTTGGTTTCCTCTCTTCAAATTCATTTGAATCACTCATGCGTAAAATATGCATTATATAGGTTGCATCAAATGAAAGAGGAGGATCTAAGCTTTACAAATATGTATCATTTATCAATTATAATTGTGATTAAGTTATGATAAAACATCGATAATTCTCGGTTTCGTTTTTTTAGGGGACGCATTGTATACATTGTGTTTCATATTGTAATGTCGAGAAGAAAATAAACGTTAATAAATACAATAACACCAAAATACAAAGCTTCAACGGTGTAGCATATTGACAAATATGGATCTATAGAAGATAGATCGAGACAATATGACTATTGACCACGTACAATGAGCAGCTGCACCTTCGTCTCTAAATGACTTCATGAAGAATGCATTTTCAAAATTTCATCTTATTCCATGAAATGCTTTACCCGTCATGTTCTACCTATACTATAAGTTGCTGCGTAGAAATTCAATTAGTTTATTTTGGGGCATTACAAAAAATGGGTTATTAATGTAGACAAATGCTCATCTTCCTTATACAGCTAATTTTATGTATATTATTACCAGAGAAAAAAAAAAGTCAGTCAGACACTCAATAGTGTCTGAGAGTAAAATATACAAAGTAAATGGGTTTCATTCAATTGAAAATTTCGACAAGATCTCATCACCTGATTAAAAAACTAAAAAGCACCGTTTTTATAGCCCATGGTCTCAGCTATAACATACCCAAATTTGGGAGAGAATAAAGCACAAATGAGCGAGATAGTGCTGAAAGATTGATGTGATGTAGATTCATAATGTGAACGAAATTCACCCTCCATAGACATAACACGCAAATGACGAAAATTCTGACATGTGGCCTTTAATTGAATTTTTTACTATGATGACATCATTTAAATCAAAATTGGTGTAGACTGATCTCGAAGACGATTGCCTCGGCTACAACATATTAAAATCTAGAAGAGAATCGATGAATATTAAGAGAAATACACTAAATTTCCCATAAACATAATGACGTCATAATATGCATTTTTTTATTTTTGACTTCCAAGGCCATTATGATGACGTCAAGATGTACTTAATGGCCAAATGAGATATGAAATCATACCTTCGACTCATACTCTATCTAAATATGAAAACAAATTGGCAGTCCTTATTCATATCAATGGACTTTTTATGGGCATGTTTTTGCCCGTATATGCTATGTATTACAAAAATCGCGCGTGCGGACGGTTATCTTGAACGGACGCTCATTCCGTTATTAATAATGATAAAGAGATAAACTTGGTATCAAATTGTTCAGAAAATTATGAGGAATATCCTGTCAAAAGTTTTTGCCTAGGAATTATTTTTCGTTCGGCCGTGACGAACGAAAACGCGCAAAAATGCGTGTTTTGCGCGATTTTTTATGAATGCTTATAATGGCCTAAAACGTATGCAAAAAAAAATTAAGACGATTTTGAGCAATTTAAAATTTTACGCGCGCATTAACGCGCGCAACTACGCGTACGCGCATTTTTGCGCGCATTTATTGATCTGAAATTGACCCGACAAATATTGACCTTGATCATGACAAATATGAATGAGAAATGGCTTTCTGTTATGAAGATATGATCATAAGTTGATTTTCACAAAATGGCGTCTGGATGACGTCACGATAACTTTGAGTCTTTGAAAAATCACGCAGTTCTAAGTTAGACTAAGATCTATCATCGTTGAAAAATTCATGACAATGGCGCTACTCAGTCTTGAGATATCCTGCGAACAAATTTGCGGAAGAATAATAAATAATAAGAAATAAATAAATAAATAAATAACAATCTTGACGAAATCAAAAGGTGATACGTAGACTTCGTTACGTATCACCTAACTAGACTTTAATTCGTCACTTTGACGAATTAGGTGATACGTGCTATTTTTGTTATCATGAAAGTGTGCCGATGATGATCTCATGATAATGATCATAAATACGATAAAGACCATGATTAAGAGTGGTATAGCGCCCCCTTCAGGTATTCGATAGAGATTTGTAGAATTAGGATTTCAGAAAAAGTCGCCTAACACGCAAACTAAGACAATTCTGACATGTCACCTTTAATTGAAATTTTCACTATGATGATGTCATCGAAATGATAAATGATGTACGTCTATATTGTAGATAATTTATAAGCTACACCGTATCAAAATTTGGGAGAACATAGAATACAAATAAGCTAGATAGTGCTCAAAGATCAATGTCATGAAGATTCATGATGTGAACGAAATTCACCTTCCTTAGGCATAACACTCAAATTAAGAAAATTCTGACATGTGGCCTTTAATTGAATTTTGTACTATGATGACATCAATGAAAGAAAAAACAGTGTGTATTTATTTTGTAGGCAATAGCCTGAGCTACAAGATACCGCAATTTGGAAGAAAATCAGTCAATATTATGAGAAATACACTAAATTGTCCATAAATATAATGACGTCATAATATGCATTTTTGTATTTTGACTTCCAAGGCCATACTCTTTCAAAATATGAAAAAAAATTGGCGGTCCTTATTTATCCCAATGGACTTTTTATAGGCATGTTTTTGCCCATAATACTATGTAATACATGAGCTCGCGCACGGATTTTTATCTTGAACGGACGCTCATTCCGTTATTAATAGTGATAAAGAGATGAACATGGTATCAAAATGCTTGGAAAAATGTGCTAAACGTGATGACAGAGAAAATGTGGCGATTATATGTTGCAAAATGCCAGAACGCGCAAAAAACCCGCGCGCATGCGCGTTTGAGTGATTTTTTGTCAAATGCTCCATATGGCTTGAAACGTATGCAAAAAAAATTAAGGATGATTTGGAGCATTTTTAATTTTTGCGCGCACGTAAACGCGCGCACGAACGCGTACGCGCAGATTTGCGGACGCATTTTGATCTGAAATTGACCGGAAGGATATTGATCTTATAAATATGAATGAAAAATTACTTTCCGTTATGAAGATATGATCATAAGTTGATTTTTACAAAATGGCGCCTGGATGACGTCACGATCATTTTGAGTCTTTGAAAAGTCATGCAGTTCTAAGTTAGACTAAGATCTATCATCATGGCAAGTTTCATGATAAGGGCTCTAGCCATTCTTGAGATATCCTGCGAACAAAATTGAGGAAGAATAATAATAATTTCTTCTATACAGACACAAAATAAATACTAGACTTTAATTCGTCACTTTGACGAATTAGGTGATACGTGCTATTTTGTTATCATGAAAGTGTGCCGATGATGATCTCATAATAATGATCATAAATACGATAAAGACCATGATTAAGAGTGGTATAGCGCCCCCTTCAGGTATTCGATAGAGATTTGTAGAATCCGGATTTCAGAAAAAGTCGCCAAACACGAAAACTAAGAAAATTCTGACATGTCGCCTTTAATTGAAATTTTCACTAAGATGATGTCATCGAAATGATTTTGATATTGAATTGATATCTTTATTTATACACGGTTAAAAAAGCCCAAACAGTTACAAGACTGATTTCCATTGGGGCCGTGTGAAATAATGGAAATACATCGAATTAATATAAAAATGATAATGGTACATCAAATGACGTATTTAAAACAGACAATAAATAATCAAGATAAATATCTAAAAATAAAACGCTGGAATAGTACTGCCGAAAAAGTATATTTATATGAATAACAATAATCATGAGTGTCCAAACAAGAGTACTGTAAATATACTTCAAATAAAAATAGGTAATACAAATTGTAACTAGTGCATATATACTGCCAGAAATGATATATTAACGTAAATGATGTACGTCAATATTGTAGATAATTTATTAGCTACGCCGTATCAAAATTTTAGAGAACATATAGCACAAATAAGCTAGATAGTGCTCAAAGATCAATGTCATGTAGATTCATGATGTGGACGAATTTCACCTTCCATAGACATAACACGCAAATTGAGAAAATTCTGACATGTGGCCTTTAATTGAATTTTGTACTATAATTACGTCAATAAAATAAAAAGCAGTGTGTATTGATCTTGTAGGCAATTTCCTAAGCTGCAAGATACCACAATTTGGAAGAAAATCAATCAATATTATGAGAAATACACTAAATTTTCAAAAAATATAATGACGTCATAATATGCAATTTTGTATTTTGACTTCCAAGGCCATTATGATGACGTCAAGATGTATTTAATGGCCAAATGAGCTATGAAATCATATCTCCGACTCATACTCTATCAAAATATGAAAAAAACTTGGCAGTCCTTATTCATCCCAATGGACTTTTTATAGGCATGTTTTTGCCCATATTATATACTATGTAATACATGAGCTCGCGCAAACGGATATTTATCTTGAACGGACGCTCATTTCGTTATTAATAGTGATAAAGAGATGAACATGGTATCAAAATGCTTGGGAAAATGTGCCAAACATGATGACAGAGAAAATTTGGCGATTATATGTTGAAAAATGCCAGAACGAGCAAAAAACGCGTGCGCATGCGCATTTGAGTGATTTTTTTGTCAAATGCTCCATATGGCTTGAAACGTATGCAAAAAAAATTGGGAATGATTTGGAGCATTTTAAATTTTTGCGCGCACGTAAACGCGCGCACAAACGCGTACGCGCGGATTTGCGCACGTTTTTTAATCTGAAATTGACCGGAAGGATATTGATCTTATTCATGATAAATATGAATGAGAAATTACTTTCCGTTATGAAGATATGATCATAAGTTGATTTTTACAAAATGGCGGCTGGATGACGTCACGATAATTTTGAGTCTTTGAAAAGTCATGCAGTTCTAAGTTAGACTAAGATCTATCATCATTGAAAGTTTCATGACAATGGCTTTTGCCATTCTTGAGATATGATGACATCATGAGTTAATTGAGGGTCAAATGAGACATGAAATCATATCTCTGACTCATAATCTATCTCAATATGAAAAAAATATTGGGAGTTCCTATCTGTTCTGAAGAGTTACAAAGAATTTTGTATAGGCATGTTTTTGCTCATGTATTGTGGATAAAAATAATGCAGATCCGCGCGTGCTGTTAACTTTGACGAACGCTCATTGCGTTATTAAAAGATGAACAAGTTATCAAAATGCTTGGAAAAATATGTCAAATATGATGACAGAGAAAATTTGGCGATTCTATGTTGCAAAATGCCAGTACGCGCGGAAATGCGCGCGTGTGCGCGATTTTTTTGCAAAATGCTTCAAATGGCCTGAAACGTATGCAAAAAAAATTTGGGATGATTTGGAGCATTTTAAATTTTTACGCGCGCGTTAACGCGCGGACGAACGCGTACGCGCGCGTTGGCGCACATTTATTGACCTGAAATTGACCGGACGGATATTAATCTTAATCATGATAAATATGAATGAAAAATTACTATCCGTTATGAAGATATGATCATTAGTTGATTTTCACAAAATGGCGCCTGGATGACGTCACGATGACTTTGAGTCTTTGAAAAGTCACGCAGTTCTAAGTTAGACAAACATCTATCATCATTGAAAGATTCATGACAATGGCTTTATTCAGTCTTGAGATATCCTGCGAACAAATTCGAGGAAGAATAAATAATAATAATAATAAAGAAATAAAAATCTTGACGAAATCAAAAGGTGATACGTAGACTTCGTTACGTATCACCTAACTAGACTTTAATTCGTCACTTTGACGAATTAGGTGATACGTAATTATGCTCATGTATAACATAATGAAGAACGCATTTTCACGATTTCATCTTTCGTTATAAAATACTACTCCCATTTTGATCTATCCATGAGTCAAGTTTCAACTGTAGGGCAGAGGGAGACGGACCAAGAAAATAAGAGAGAGAGAGAGAGGGAGGGAGAGGGTGAAAGAGAAGAGAGATAGATAGATGCAGAGACAGACCAAAAAAGGAGAGGGGCAGAACATGAGAGGAGAAGTAAAAGAGCAAGAGAGGGGAGAGAGAGAAAGATGCAATTGAGAACAATGCCTTCCAGATGACCATGATTAAAAGTGGTATAGCGCCCCCTTCAGGTATCCGATTGAGGATTGTTATATATGATAATTGACATGTCACCTATAATTGAATTTCTGACTATGATAACGTCATGATAATGTTAGATAGTCTACAATGACGTCATAATATGCATTTTTGTATTTTGACTTCCAAGGCCATTATGATGACGTCAAGATGGACTTAAAGTCCAAATGAGATATGAAATCATATCTCCGACTCATACTTTATCTAAATATGGACAACAAATAGGCACTCCTTATTCATCTCAATGGACTTTTTATGGGCATGTTTTTGCCCATATAAGCTATGTAATACAAAAATCGCGCGTACGGACGGTTATCTTGAACGGACGCTCATTCCGTTATTAATAGTCATAAAGAGATAAACATGGTATCAAATTGTTCGGAAAATTATGAGAAATATCCTGTCAAAAGTTTTTGCTGAGGAATTATTTTTCGTTCGGCCGTGACGAACAAAAACGCGCAAAAATTCGTGTTTTGCGCGATTTTTTATGAAATGCTTATAATGGCCTGAAACGTATGCAAAAAAATTGTTAGACGATTTTGAGTAATTTAAAATTTTACGCACGCATTAACGCGCGCACCTACGCGTACGCGCATTTTTGCGCGCATTTATTGACCGGAAATTGACCGGACAAATATTGACCTTGATCATGACAAATATAAATGAGAAATGGCTTTCTGTTATGAAGATATGATCATAAGTTGATTTTCACAAAATGGCGTCTGGATGACGTCACGATGACCTTGAGTCTTTGAAAAGTTACGCAGTTCTAAGTTAGCCTAAGATCTATCATCATTGAAAAATTCATGACAATGGCTTTATTCAGTCTTGAGATATCCTGCGAACAAATTCGAGGAAGAATAAATAAATAAAAATCTTGACGAAATCAATAGGTGATACGTAGACTTCGTTACGTATCACCTAATAAACATGTGATAATATGAACAATGATAAACATGTGATAATATGAACAAATAAACATATTTACAAATCAAGGCGAATTTGGCAATTCACCCTCCTACCGCTACGAGTGTGCCTAACAACATTGCTTATTTGTGAGCTATCATTTACAGTATTACCATCTACCCTTGAATCTTTTGAAAAATATGACATAATGATTCTAACAAATTTGGCTAATTTCTTTAGCTGGCAAGCGTGAGCTGTATTAAAAACCTTATCCATGTGCAACGCACTTGGTCTTAAGCTACTACCACACAAGTTATTTGGTATATACATTTTTCTTTCATTTTGAAAGAATGGACATACAAAAATATAATGAAATTCATCACCAATATCTGTTGGTGTACAGAGTGGGCATTGCAAATCATCTACTACATTTGCATCACATCTACCTTTATTAACTGGTAATCTATGTGTTCTGCATCTAAATTTACTTAAAGTTATTGCTTCTTTCTGACATAAACCAACTCATTCTTAAACATCCTATAGTTCGTGCAAATACGATTTGACCAGGTAGCTGCGCTCCATTCCTGAATAGACATGTCAGAAAGCCTGGTTTTCATAGTATTCATAATCCAGGCAGCACTATATCCTTCTCCTTGAGCTCGCCAGACGTTCCCAAGTCCTGCATAGTCAAAACTGTCTGCAAGAAACTCGACCCATTGTGACTTTATATTAACTAAACTGTGTCCTTCACTTTGCAACTGCAACAGAAACTTAAAAAGAATCAATGAATACTTTGATTGCTTCCCTTTAACTAATCTAACCCAATATCCAATCATCTTACACTTAATTTTATCGAGTATTTTACCACGTCCAGTTTCACCATAAACCATGCAGTCAGGTGTGCACTTATTTACAAACAATATCGTTTTTAAAATTTTTCTTTGGAAAACTTCAAGTTGATCTATACACTCATAGCCCCAGACCTCAGCACCATATAATAGAATTGGCAAAACTAAGTGATCAAATAAATGACATTGTGTATCAACAGATAAATGCAACCTTTTTGCCTTTACTAACATACTATACATTGCCTTTCGAGCTTGTGTGACCTGTTTAGCAATTGCTTTTTTAAAGTTACCATTATAATTAAACGTCACTCCTAAATATACAAAGTCATACACAACTTCCAGTACACCACCATATCATAAACAAATTCTGGAATTCTTCTAACTTTCCCACGTGAAAAAACAACAATTTTTGTTTTGCTGGCATTAACAGTTAAGTGCCAAGTATCACAATAATCTTTCACTGCGTTTAGGGCTTTTTGCAACTCTTCAGGAGTTTCTGCTAGAATAATTGTGTCATCAGCATATAACAAAGAAAATAAATCCTTATATATTTCAATACCATCAAAAGGCAACTTATTTTTAATAATAGTATTCAAAAATTCCAAGCCCTTGTACGAGTTTCCTATAGATTGTTGGAAATCGTTCAAATAAATAGCAAACAAGAGAGGTGAGAGGTTTTCACCTTGACGCACTCCAATATTGCATGTAAATAAACTGGACATATCTCCCTCGTTAGCAACACATGATTTAGCACACCTGTACATGTTCCTTATAACATTAAAAATCTTGCCTTTTACTCCCATTCTAAACATTTTAACCCACAATGCTGCACGGTCAACCAAATCAAAGGCTTTCTTATAGTCAATGAATGCACAATAAAGGCGTTTAGAATTCTTTAAATAAACATCAATAATCGACTTTAAAACATAAACATTATCTGTGATTGAATAGTTGGACCGGAAGCCAGCTTGCTCTTCTCCTAACAAACTCTCATCCTCAAAAAACTGAGTAATCCTATAGTTCAAAATTGATGTAAACAGCTTACCTAAGCAACTCAATAAAGTAATGCCTCTATAATTATCAGGGTTTGTATTCTCTCCCTTATTCTTAAATATAGGAATAATTATCCCAATACACCATTCTGTTGGAACAATACCAGAATCCAATACAACATTAAAGAACTTAACTACAACCTGAAGAATCTCCAGGGGGCAACTTTTAAGGAACTCATTTCTAATAGAGTCCCTTCCACAAGCTTTAGTATTTTTAAGCTTCTTAATCATCATGTCAACTTCCTTCAAAGTAATAGGAACATCGAGAAAAAAAAAAATCCTGAGATAACTCTTGCATAACAATTGGGGGTTCTCACGTTCTGGCTCATCAACCTCCTTATAACTTAGACGACTAAAATGATTTAAAAAATCCTTTAATGAAACATTTCCAATATCTTTCTCCTTACGTTCATTCTTACCATTCAGTAGCTGCCAATATTCCTTAGGTTTTTTTTGTCCGCATTGAACGTAATGATTTATTCAAGTCCTGAAAATATAACCTCTTTTTACAGCGTAACAAATTCCTATAAGATTTCCCTGCACCATCATAATTACTTGAATCAACAGGAACATCAGAGTACCTCATCAATTTTACCTTCCTCTTCCATCTATTTTTAACATTCAAATATACCTTCCGAGCATCTCTACATTCAGTATCAAACCATGGCTGTTGACTTTGCTTACTCTGACTGTTACCTGATTTACTTCCATCTTTTTTATGATGCTTTAATTTACACACTCCAACTTCCTTTGCCGTACTCAAAAACATATCGCACAAATGTGAATAAAAAATATCAATACCTTCTTGATTAACATCAGCTTCAAGTTGATCTACATATTTATGCATTACCTCGCTATAATCTTTAGTATGCTGCTTAAAGTCTAACATACTATTACTATTCCATTGAAAGGCGAGATAATTTGACTTGTCTAGCCCTGTGCGTGCTTCCCTACTTTCATTTCTCAATGAATCACTGTTCAAAATATCTTCAGATTGCAAGGTCAGCATAATAGGGCAATGTACATCAGACAAACATCTATCAAAAATATCAACATTAAAATCTTTTACTAATGGAAATAATCGTTTTGACATAATAGCATAATCAACAGTGCTACGGCCACCATTCTTATTAAAAACAGGTATACTTTCCAATAGTGTGATCACTACCTGCTCTACCATTCACAATTCTTTGGCACATCTCAATAACTTTCTTGCCATTATTATTAACAACTGTATCATTATTAGAACGAGAATTAAAAATATCTGTATCATACATGTCCAAGTCACCATCACAAGCTCCTAGGCTGGACTGGTCCACAAAATCATCTACATCCAAAAAATCATCAAGCATCCCTGTTCTGGCATTAAAGTCCCCTAATAAACAAAATGGTGCATTATGTTTACTTTTAATATCAACGATGTCATAACATAAATCATTGAATACTTCATGAGAATAATGAATGGATCCCTCACATGGGAGATAAATAGCACCAAGAATAAACGGAAAGCCTAGAAGCTCACTCCCGACCTAGTATTCGTTAACACACATATATGAAATCTGACCCCCCAAAATTCCAATCTCCGGAAGCTTAATTTTTAACTATTATTAATTAAATTCATAATATCATTGAAATGACCATTGCCAAATTTAACAGCAAATCATACATTGTTTCTTTGAATGTACTTGTAATATTCTTTTCATTTACACCTAGTTTTAAAATGTATAAATGACTTCTTGCTATATTCTTTTCATTTACACCTAGTTTTAAAATGTATAAATGATTTCGTGTAATAATCTTTTCATTTACACCTAGTTTTAAAATGTATAAATGATTTCGTGTAATAATCTTTTCATTTACACCTAGTTTTAAAATGTATAATTGATTTCGTGTAATAATCTTTTCATTTACACCTAGTTTTAAAATGTATAAATGATTTTGTGTAATAATCTTTTCATTTACACCTAGTTTTAAAATGTATAAATGATTTCTTGTATTCTTAGGCAGAAGATGATGAACAGGAAGATAACGCTTGAGTAATATGTGGCTTCACCGTCAAGCAACAAGGCATCATTTAGACATTGGAAGGCGACCCTCATCAGACCACGTGATGGCAGCAGACTACTACGGACTTGAAAATGAAACCTGTCGAATGTGGATGTAACCAGGCTTCCCGAACAACTATAATTATAATATTATAAATGGAATACAGTATCTTAAGCAATTAATGATTATACCCTGTCTTGATACTTTTCATGAATAACTTTACGTGTATACAAATACGTCTGTACTGTTACTATAATTACATTTCTTGTAAATATTAAAGCTGAAAATGTGTAACATGAAAGTATGAAATATGAAATGAACCGAACTGAACCGATGTTAATTTATACAAATCGAACCTCTCTGTTGATTGTTCAATACCAACTCCAACCGGTTTGTGTTTTCTCATATTGGCTATACTGTAATGATGATGATAATATATTGCATTGTACTATCATAACAAGGTCATCAAGAATCTAATCCGTAAGGATCTGTTGATATATCCTTCATCACGGTGATACATGTATTCTGTAAGAATTCAAATGGGCTTTCCAGTATACCAGGATTTATTTCATGAACTACTTTGTCTTGTTTAACCGAATATAGTGCTACAATTCATCCATTATCAAGAAAGATTGTTGAAACTATCATGTGTAGAATGTATGGTAAGACCATCATAAGATGGTCAAGCAATTGCTTACGCACAAGATTCTCCATCATTTTACAAATAATGCTTGTTAGACTAACTGGCCTATAATTTTTACTATCACTTTTGTTACCTTTCTTGAAAATCGGGGTAACATTTGCAGATTTCCAGTCCTGGGGTAACTGTTTACTTTCAAGACTCTTTTGGAACAGCAAAGAAATCGGTAGAGCTAACACATCTGCTAGTTCTTTTAGTAGACGGGGATGTATTTTGTCAGGCCCCGGAGATTTATTAGGCTTAAGTCTACGCAGTAGTTCAAACACATCTCCTGACGTAATATGTATGTTGTCTAGTGGAGTGTCAAATTCAACATCTAATGGGAGAGGGATATCTTGTAAATCTTCCTGGGTGAAAACTGATCCGTTTCCGTTTTACTCCCATCAGGTTTGGTTAAATTACAGACACTTTCCCGAGTTTTTATTTTTGAGTTTACATAATGACCAGAAGGCTCTTGCATTCTTCTTAACTCCTGAGGCTATATATTTCTCATATGAACTCACCGCCTTCCTACACTGCCACCTTGCTTGGTTGCTGGATCTACTATAACAACGTCTTTGCTGTTCAATTTCTGCACTAGAATACTTTTCCCGATTTTTTTCGCTTTTCATCCGTCTTGCCACTTTCTGAAATGTCTATGTTTTTCTCTAACCACTTCCAGAGTCTCTCTGTTCATCCAATGTTTTTTCCTCTGACCTACGTTTAGTGTTTTCTTTGGTGTATAAACGATTAAAGATATCTAACAGTGTAGTTTTGAAGAAAGACCATGATTTTTCCATGGACATCTCCCGAAATTCATTATTCCAATCAATTTCCATAATCTTATCATACATTGCATCATAGTCTGCTTTATCATAAATGTATCTTGTTTCTCCAGTTTTGGCGCCTTGGCCTCTTATTTTCATGTCAAAAATCAATGTATAATGATCACTTCTGCCAAGACTGGCAGAGGTTGTAATATCTGTAATAGCATGTTCATTAGCTGTGAAAACCAAGTCTAAGACATTGGAACATTGGCCACTACGGTGCCGTGTAGGCTGAACTTGGTGCTGTACTAGGAAAGCATCTTTAGTGCTCTCAAGAAATTTATGAGCTGGATGCTCTACACCCTTTGTACAAGATTCTAATCCCCAGTCTATGTCTGGAAAATTAAAATCCCCAATTAACAAAACATCCTGAAAGGTACTCTGACCCACTTCTTTGTTACATTGTGAGATTAATCAGCATGAATATAGTTTCATCTAGATTGACCATAGTTAGTTTTATCGTTGAGATATCAATAATTTAGTGAACCAGCCGTGACACAAGATATTGATAACACGAAGTATCTATTTAAAAACAACACTCATAGTGAGATTTCCAAGAAGTGCAGACATTTTAAGACAACATATATTACTAGTCGTTTTTTTTTTTCTTCTCATAAGCCTAGGAAATTTTAGATTGAAGGAAATGTAATCCCTTCGACTTTTACCCATACTGATTGCGTATATGTTGTTTATTGTGTTAGTGTATATGTGGTCATGATCATAAATATACGCAATGTCAGAGGAATAAACAATGGTAATAAAATGTCTTAGTTCATGTGTTTTAAAGACAAAGTTTGATCCATAACTGATTGAACTCATATGGGATTCAAAATCATCTTGTTGTTGAGAGAGAGCAGAGGGGGGTATATCGCAAGAAATTGAATAAAAGAATTAGATAGCCATCTACATTTTGAATTATCGCTTTATTCACGTAAACTGGAATACGTCGGCTAAGAGGTGGGCAACATGAAGAAAGAAAGAAAGAGGGCAAAGCGCTTTTCACAGAAAACGAGAGAATTGGATTGGAGAGTGTCAGAAAGAGAGATTTAAAGACGCGGTGCATGTAATTAGACGGGAGAAAGGAGGAAAAAACCAAGAGAGAGGGGGGGGGGGGGAGATAAAAAGAGAGAGAGAGAGGAAAGCAAGGGACTATAAAGAGAGAGAGAGTATTATTATAATTAATACAAACAAGCATACGAAAGCAAGAAAACATGATTCGCACACATTTTTTAAAATAAAAAACGGTATCAATGATCCTCAGCCGTTCCACTGGCTGTCTGCCCTTACAACAAAGAATATTATTTGTCTGCGGTACGTTGTCATGCTATCTTGTATTGTCTTATTATTACACTTTCTTTCTATCTCTCATTGTCTAACCATAACCCTAACCCTAGTTTCCCATGTTTTATATATTATATTATTATTAGGTATATCACTCTGAAACATAATTATCTATATATATTTTTTCCCTCAATTTTAGTGGGGGAACTCTAGCCAAATTATTATATTTTTGTCGTCTATTTCGAAATAATATTATCAATGAAATTAGTAAAAACTCTATACTCTAAAAATATTGGAATTATCGGCACACTGGCAATACATCCGTGCACTATACTATAGCTTAGTTGATAACATAATAATAGAAGGTGCCAGAAGTTCTGGCTTTCTGGTGGTACTAGGTCACTTGCCGGAGAAAGTTGTCTGGACCTTACTGTTTAACTTTAATATCGGCTCTGTATTCTGAAAATGTTCGGTCATTCCGCACAATAGCTTCACATTCCGTTAAAGCAATCCAAAATGAGGTGCCCAACTGTCAAGGCGCCTAATTAAAATCTTTGACCGACATTTTTTATTCTTAGCTAATTACATATTCTAATAAAGGAGATTTCCAGCTTTCTGGTGGTAAAGGTCACCTGCCGGAGGAAGATGTCTGGACCTTACTTTTTAACTTTAATATCAGCTCTGTATTCTGAAAATGTTCGGTCATTCCGCACAATAGCATAATAAAAAATGTCGGCCAAAGATTTATAGGCGCCTTGACAGCTAGGCACAACTTATTTTGTATTGACCGTGAACGGGATTATTCGGGATATGACGCGGAAGGAAGCACTGAGAAGAAGACGAAGAAAAAGAAGAAGAGGTATTTGGCGCGCGCCAGCCAGCTAGCTCACTGACCTCTTTAATAGTGAGCTGGAGAGCTGGGGAATCCCCCAAAAAATGCAGGATTTTCATTGGTTATCGGGGGTTATTTCGTCTACGTCATAGCGCTGACTTGTGATCACGTGATCTTTCATGTCTTTTTCGAAATTTGCCGACAGTACGTTTGCCTTGCAGTCGTGGATCTAGTTTACAGCTTTCCCATCACAAATCGGAGCTTCAGATCAAGCTGAAAGGTATGTAGGATGTTTATTTAACATTTCATCTTATGTTTGACGAAGTTTCATTGCATTCTGAATATCCAAAGTGTACATTTTTTGTGTCGAAATGCGAAATGTCGTGTGCCAAATTTGGCAAGTTACATTAAGCGCTATAACACAGGAACACTGACTATTAAGTGTATGCGTTGTGCGTGCATCGCATAGACTACAGTACATTAGCTGTAGTCTCTGATATATCGACGGTTGCTCCGCTGAGATTGCATCTAGCATCTGGCTTCACTGACCGCCTCTAGTTTGGGGATTGTCAACAAATGTCAGTTTTATTAAAGAATGACCCATACCAGACGGTTATTTCTGTCTAGATCTAGTGTAGGCCTAACTCCGGGAAGCTCCAACACCGGCGCGCAGCGTCGAAACTTCGGTAAAATTGTGCGTAAGGGGTTCTAAAAAATCCGTTTCGGTGACATTATTGTTAAATCTGCAAAGGGAGTACTTACAATTTTTACATCATAGGGTGCACGAATCCTCAGGGCATAACAATGATCACTTGAATTCATAATTTGAAGAAGTCTTCGATGGGAAAAAAAGGCTTATTCAGAGCCCTATAACTCAAACGATTCTTCGATGTAGCAGCGTCGATTCAAAATGGCGAAGAGACGGTACGCATGCGCGGCAGAGCCGCAGAAAGTATGAATATTCATGCTATCGAGCGCCGATCGCTCGAAATCGCTGAATATGCACGAGGTTGAGAAGGACTCTGTTTGTTCGAGTTGTGCATATTCAGCGATTTCGAGCGATCGGCGCTCGATAGCGTGAATATTCATACTTTCTGCCGCGCATGCGTACCGTCTCTTCACCATTTTGAATCGACGCTGCTACATCGAAGAATCGTTTGAGTAGGGCTCTGAATAAGCCTTTTTTTCCCATCGAAGACTTCTTCAAATTATGAATTCAAGTGATCATTGTTAGGCCATGTAAAATTGATTACATGTTGATCGTCCAGATTTTTTGAAAAAGAGGAGGAGGGTGTACCATGTTATTTGATATTTGATATTTTTCAAAATGGCCGCTCAAAATGGCCGCTCGGTACATTTTCCCTGACAGTCGAGGCTATTTTTTTTCAAGATGGCCGCCGACAATTTTTTTTTTTTTTAATCAGAAATAGAGCAATTTTAGCAGTGTTTTTCATGTTTTTTTTCTTTCAAAAAAAATAAAATTAGGAGGCGGCCCCCAAAAAGGAAGCGGGCGGGGACGATCAACATGAAATCAATTTTACATGGCCTTATGCCCTGAGGATTCGTGCACCCTATGATGTAAAAATTGTAAGTACTCCCTTTGCAGATTTAACAATAATGTCACCGAAACAAATTTTTTAGAACCCCTTACGCACAGTTTTACCGAAGCTCCGACGCTGCGCGCCAGTGTTGGAGCTTCCCGGAGTTACTGTAGGCCTAGACCGAATTTTCAGTCTCTTTCGTTCGTTAAGCCTCTTATTTGGGTAGGGTCGGCTCTCTCTTTAGAGACGGAAGCCGACTATACGCATTCCCTTGCTAACACCATGGCCATTTATGGCCATATTTTTATGCCCCGAAAATCCCCCCAAATGTCATTTTACCTCGTGCATGTTATATTGTAAATTAGGCCTAGGCTATAATAAATCAGTTCCACTTACCAACTTGACTGAAATAATCTGTTTAATTGTCCCTTTTTAGGAAATTATGGGTCAAAATCGAAATCCATGTTGAAAATCTTTTTCAACATGGATTTCGATTTTGACCCATAATGTGATGACCCGAAAAAAAATATTTAGCAACTTTGTGTGAGTAAAATCACCAAAAATTTCAGGTAATCATGGGAAATTACTGATTTATTCCCATAATTACTGATATTGCGCCTTGTGATTACTGATTTTCTGTTCTGGAGGTTGGCAGCTCTAGCCATACGGTGTACCCCATGTTTGTGATTATTTCTCACATATGTATCTCTATTTATATGTTGACATTTCTCCTCAGCCTGAATACCGTTCACGATGGCAAAGAGGCAGAAAACCGGAGAGATGACCGAACCCCCGAGTGATGACACACCAAGTGAAAGGTACAGACATGTTTAGCATTTAGCATGTGATACATGTATAATTGTTGACAGTTGGCACTGGTCACAGAATGCCAATGACTGATCAAGTGAGATCATACATGTATATTTCTTCGAAGAGTAATTCAGGTTATTATTTTATAAAATGTCATGTGAATTAATGCTTTGTAAGTTTGTAGTAATAATAATCGATTGTCAATAAATGTTATGAAACAAGAATAGAAGGTACGTGGAAATTAATTTCATTTTTCTTAAATCATCTGATAAGGAAATAATTTAAATGAGTAACACCAACCCTCCAGGATAAAACCAAGCTTTTCATTGGTACACTCAAAATAAGAATCTTGAAGCACAAAGTAATCAGATGAAAGGAAGTTTCGGGGTTCGCTAGTTAAGGAAGGGTTTAATCATGAAACTCAACTCACCTCTCATTCATTTGCGTTTCAAAATTCTTCAAAACGGAAGGAAGTTCCGAGGTTCGCTATAAGAGAAAGCCCCTTGAAGGGATCGTATTCTTTATCCTAAATTTAAAGAGAACGACATTGCATTTAAAAAGTAGAATCCTTCTCAGTCTAAAACGTAAATTAATGGTTCAGTTCAAATATTTCATATTCTGTTTAATTGAAACCACCACTAACATGACTAATTATATTTGAAGTATTGAAATAGTAAATAAATCCAAGAATACTACATTACCAGCTCATATACTGGTGTATTATGGAAATGAAAAAATGTTAACTCTGTCAAATAATGATTTCACATACCAGTAACATGAAATATAAAGCAGGAAGGAATTTAAAATTTACTAGGATGTTTCGTTAGATTATTCCCTTAGTGGAATTTGTGATATCCAACAAATAAAAGGCTTGATTAGCTGTGTAGTATAAGTAATAAAATGCTTTGATTCTGTGCTTTTTATATTCTAGCGGTCAAACATTGAGTCAAACACATCAACGTCATCATCAAAGTAGCAAACGCTATATCAGATGATAGTGATCTAATGAAACTTGGTATTGAGCTGGGAGTCTAGATTCCTGATATCAACCGGGCATTAGATACGAATTGGGCTGGAGGTAGAAAGACAAGTAATGGTAATGATGCTTCAGAACTGGGCAGAGACAGTCAAACCATCCAAGCGACTTCCAAATCTTACAGCTGCTCTCGAAAATGCGGGTTTACTAGAAGTGGAAGAGACATGTTTCACAAGCAGCTGCAGCGACTTCTTGCTGATGCTGTTGATGTTGTAGTTTTATTATGTCATGATTACAATTAATCAACACAGTTTCCTATCCTACCTATACATATTCTAAATACAGAATGAGGAGCTCAGTGGCCAATGTCGAATTTGACGACATCTTGAAGAACATAGCCAAGGCCCTACACAAAAATGAAGACATCAATGCTCTTGGAAAAGCCTTGGGATTTGAGCCCTCAGATATTGGTCGCAAGATTGACGAAAACGCCAGACAAGGAGGGAATTATATGGGAACATTAGATTTGCTCAGGATGTGGCGAAGTAGACAAACATCTCCAACGGAAGAAGCGACATTGAGGTCGGCACTATCAAAAGCTGGATTTGATAACCTGGCAGCCCAACATCTAAGCACTCCCGTACCTGGTAAGAGATTCTTTGTATACAATGGTTGAATGATGCATGCCCTCCCCCTTCCCCTTCCCCCACTGCCCAAACTTACATCTACGTAACTGTACACGCGAGGGAGCAATGCGACTAGCTTAAGAAATTTGGATTTAGAAGTAGTCTTATGTAGACTTTCGCATGTTTGAACCTAATTTTCTATTCATTTCTCCTTAAATGGTGAACAAAATTGAAGAAAACTTTAGAAATACAGTTGGAGAATTTAGCAAGGTAACCCCAAAGATTAGATATTTGTCAATACCGGTAGTTTAATTTTTTTGCAAATGTTTTTGTTAATAAAGTGCTGATGAAATCTATACACGAGGGAGCAAAGCAATGAGAATTACACTTTGATTTTAAAAATGAAAACATTTGAAAACGCTTTTTATAAACTAGAGTAAAGGACCCAGTTTTCGGCCACTTAAGACAAAATCCTATTGTTTGGACTCTTTACTTCCTATTTATTATCATTTCTTGTTCAAATCATGAAGCAAATATTATTATTATTTAAACAAAAAAAGAATCCCAGAAAAAAATCACGAATTGCCATGACAATATTCATTTCAATTTTCACTGTTTCAGAGTCGGTTATCGGCAAAGTGAACCAGTTTTCGGCCGCATGTACAAAGTCAATAGGAAGCGCGCGTGCGCGCCGTGCGTTTCCGCGCTGATCTATAGCACTAGCGGGCGGGGGCAGGTATCCCACGCCAGAGCTCGCCAGGCCGAAAACTAGTACTGCCGTGATCGGAAATTGGAATCTGAATTAGACAGAGATACCGTGTGTGCGTTGCGGTGTGCGGCTGCATTGATTTAATACATGCGATGAGATACTTTTGAGCTTGCGACTAGCACAAAATCGGGCTCTAAATCTGAAAAATACTTGAAATAAAGCTCATTTTATGGTACCCATATTTCTTAGGGCGCGTTCATGCTTCACTTTTTCTGGCCAGAATCAGGCATCTGTTACGCGTTTAGTTTAAAACACTGTTGCGTTCATGCTTACTTTTGTAGGATCACCGAAAAACGGCGATCACGATCGCCGATCGTAAACTCACAAAAAGATGCGTTTACAATTTGTAAACGCGTTTAAATGGGGTCAACGCACTGACCTCTAGTGGGTCTACGCATGGACCATGGTCTACATATGCGCATTTCAAGGTTGCGAATCCAGCTGCTAGGCCAATTAAGGCCACCAAGGGAGAATTGCCTGGAGAAGTGAGCATGAACAGTACACCGTGGAACTGCGATTACGATGAGCGTTTACGATGAGCGTTACAAATCGCTCATTCTACCTTCAAAATCAAGCATGAACGCGCCCTTACAGACACTCGTAAGATACTCGATTTTTCAGATTCGGGTAGCGGGACCGCCGATTACATCGCTAAAATGTGATATTTTAGGATATATTTTTCATTGCAAATGTGGTTCTTCAGTGACACTGGCAGTGGCATGGTATGGTATGTGTGGGATATGTGTTGTGCTATTATGCCATGTATTTTAATGTGATTTTACCATGCATCTAACCAATCGGCCGAAAACTGAAGATGGCCGATTACCGGCTCCTTTACTCTATGTCTTTATTGGGGCCCGTAACTTAGGATTAGGAATTTTGGACATAATATGAACCATAGTTATGGACAGTTTTCCAAAAAGTTGCAATATAAATAAACAAGGAGAAAAAGGCATTTGGGGCAATTCTTTTAATATTTGTCGAAACAATGGTAAAAAAATCTTATATTTCGCTCAAAATTGCTATGCAAATCATCCCCAAACCTAGTGAATGTGGTAGTGTCTTTTGGGAAATTTAATTCCTTTTCATATGACTCCTCACACATGGTAAAATGAGGTTCTGTTAAAAGGATTATAGCTTGGCAAATACTGGTTAACACCATCTACGTCTTCTTTTGGACAACTGCACGTAAACGATTGGACTTGATTAACGGTAGTCCGCGACTTAATCTCTACCTCTCACAGCATTCGCCAAACAGACTGAGGTTCCTCACACTTCGGTTTCCCGTACGTTGCACGCACGTGATTAGCGAGCTTTCAATTTAGGCACCTGATGTCGGCTACTACGAGGTACTACAGCGTGGAGACGTTGCGCAGCTCACGTCCGTTCCCTTCGCGGCAGTGCTTTCTTTTTTTCACGACGATGCTGTCGTCGGTCACGTGACCAATTTTTGAGATCAGGTGATTAAATCAAGGAATAATTCACAGTGCGCGAAAAATCTGATACAAGGAATAACGTAAGGATGACAGAAATAGAAGGAAAAAAAACATAATAGAAGGTGATAGAAGAATAAACAAAGGATAGCAAGAGGAAATAATAAAAACAAAAAATAACATAAGAAAAGGTGATAGAAGGAAGAAACAAAAAATAACATAAGAAAGAAAGAAAGAGAAAGTGATAGAATGATAAAAACATGGAATAACATAAGATAAGGTGATAGAAGGAAGAAAAAAATATTAACATAAGGAAAGACAGAAAGTGATAGAATGAAGACAAAAAATAACATAAGATAAGGTAATAAAAGAAAGAAACAAAGAATAACGTAAGGAAAGAGGAAGTGGTATGATAAAAACAAAGAATAATAAAAGAGAAGGTGATAGAAGGAAGAAACAAAGAATAACAAAAGGAAAGACAGAAAGTGTCAAAGGTGATATAATAATAAAAACAAAGAATAACATAAGAGAAGGTGATAGAAGGTGATAGAATAATAACAACAAAGAATAACATAAGAGAAGGTGATAGAAGGAAGAAACAAAGAATAACATAAGGAAAGACACAGAGAGAGAAAGTGATAGAATGATGAAACAAAGAATAACATAAGGAAAGACAGAAAGAGTAAGTGGTAAAATGATAAAAACAAAGAATAACATAAGAGAAGGTGATAGAAGTAAGAAACAAAGAATAACATAAGGAAAGACAAAAAGAGAAATTGATATTATATAAACAAAGAATAACATAAGCAAAGACAGAAAGAGGAAGTGGTAGAATGATTAAAACAAAGAATAACATATGAGAAGGTGATAGAAAGAAGAAACAAAGAATAGCGTAAGGAAAGAATTATAAAAATAAAGAATAACATTAAAAAAGTGATAGAAAAAGAAACAAAAGATAGCAAGAGAAAATAATAGAATAATACAAACAAACAATAACATAAAAGAAGGTGATGAAACTGCACTCACGTTGAAGTTTTCACGGCGACGGGGATTCACAGAAATTGCCCCGACTCCCGTCGTGTGATTTGGAAGGGAACGTGGGCCCAGAAGCTCAGGCATGCGCAGGGGATAAATATGACGTCACACGTAGTAGCCCACGTCGGGTGCCTAAAATCGAAAGCTTGCTATTGCTGCGGTCGCGTCGTCCGTAGTCATGTTATACCCGATTGGCCCGGAGTCAGGCCACGGGAAAGACACATAGTCTCGTCATGCTACACTCCCTTAAAAATTAATCTCCAAAATCATGCAACAAAAAAAATTACAATAGTTATACATTTTTGGGGGGCAGCAGCATAGTGTCAAGATAGTCCACCTAAAAGTTGTGCAGGGAGGTGCCCTGAACACTTTGATATCCAACAACTTTTTACAAACGTCCACGTTTTAAAAACCTGCTTTGCCCCCTGAATATAAGGGGCTCTGGCATTCAAGGAATTTCTTCCTACCAGGGACCCATTTACATCATATGGTTGATAACAGTATTCAGTACTCGTGTCTTGTGTATCCACAAGTAGCATAGAAAAAAGGACCAAACATACAGGGAGACCTGAGTTTAATGGCCTAGAGGTAGTGTCCGGTCTGTGTTTGCTTACAAATTGACTCTGACTCTAACTTTGTAATTAGGATGTATTATGACTGGACATTAAAAACACAAAACATTGACAAAGATTTACGTCAGGATGGGTTGTCAGATGCCCCCTAATTGCCCACTGATTGTCGCTTATCTTCCCTCGGTTTTCAAAGAAACTTCACAAACTTATATCTTTTAGGCCAATAAAGTGAACTGAGTGGAGTCGAATAAAAACATATGATCTGGATTGTAATGCTATATGCCGATGGAATCAATAGACTCATAATGGAAATTGGGGTAGGAAGAAGGCCCAATCTTATTTCACCCTTTTGTACCTTTTTTGAGGGAGGCATGAAAATGTTTGTCTAGATGTTACCCCTAACCCCCCCCCCCCCTTCCCACCCTCTACCCGCACGCTAGCGATGGTGAAATGTTGTTAATATCTGACCCATCATCCTCATACCCTTCTGAATCTTTTTCTGTTCCTCTCTCCTTTTACAGGTGAACATGGCGAGATGCCTGACCAAGTACAAAGATTAAGAGAGAAGTTGAAGGCTAGATATATCGAAGAATTGAGCGAGGTCAAAGTATCTCCTATGGACTCCGAATCACGCACATGGCTGCAGTCTATCTTTGTCAGTCTCATCTTAATGTTAGGGTGTAAACGAGATCAGGAACAACCAATTGGATACGAGAATCTGTTCAGTTTCATTCAAACAAAAACTAAGAAAGGATTCATTACACGGGTCGCCTTCCTTGGAGAAGCGGGTGTGGGCAAATCGACATTGTTTGCAAAAATAGCCCTCGATTGGGCGATGGGTAAATGTCTCCAAGATATCACTCTTCTCTTTCACGAATCATTTCGAGACATAGAAGATAGTCCCTTCTTTGGTAATATTGTTATGAATCATTTCCCAGATGACACAGAGATTGTAGGGGAATGGATTGATCAATACATCAAGAAGAATCAAAGGAAAGTTCTGATCTTACTGGACGGACTAGACGAGGCTAAAATGGACATGAAATGTCCAAACGGCAAACTTGCTATCGTCTCGATGGCAAGAAGGGAGAGATTCATTGACACATCGGTTCTCATTAGTACACGTCCTTTTGGAGCTGATCAAATCAAGAGCATTCCGAAAATTCATGAAAAGTACTCTTATATACAGGTTAAGGGATTTTCGAAAGAAAGCACAAATGAATACATTGAAAAGTTTTTCGAAAATGACAAAGCTTCTGCATCCAGTCTCATCCACTTCATGAACACTAGCAGTGTAGTTTCTCAGTTAATGGCACCATTCCCAATCTTTTGCTGTATGCTATGTTACATGTGGAAAGTAGAATCTAAGCACGAAGCAGCTGAGAAGCTACAAACAATCTCCCAACTAATGAAAGAGATTGATTTCACTCTTAGGGAGCAATATTCTTCAAGATACACTGACAATGAGGAAGGGTATCAATGCCATATGGAGGAGGCTGCTGAAGCCATTATAAAGGTTGGTTGTGTGGCCTTCGAGGGGTTGCTGAAAAATCAGCTTATTTTCACGAAAGAGGAAATGGAAGCCTGCGATGAGGCTGCAGCAATAGCATGTCATGTTGGGATCCTGAGCAGGGAAAAGAGGGCGGCCTCAAGGAAAATCAGACAACGAGAAGGAAAGCAATTCATTCAAAAGTTCTGTTTCCCTCACAAGCTACTGCAGGAATATACCGCAAGCCTATACATTGCATCGCTGTATAACCACAATCGTTCTGAATTCAACAGAATCCTGACACACAAGCTGATAAAGGACTACAAGGCATTCAGATACGTCTTGTACTTCACTGCAGCTCATGGAGGTGAAGTAGGAAAGTCGGTGCTTGAAGCTCTATGCAAGAAAACTGATAACATACAATTCATCATTGAGGTTGCTTTTGAATGTCATGATTCAGAAGCCATAAATCCCGTCAGGAATCTGTTGAAGATGGAGACAAATCTTGCGTTCAATGTTTCAATCACTGCATATCTCTTCACACTGGAGACAATAGGGAAAGAAGTAGTAAGTTCTGTGTATAGAATTATAGACGTATCTCATTTTCATTTACTTAATTGTAAATTATATTATATTTAGGGAATACTGTCATGTGTGGAGCTTTCAGTAATTACATATGCAAATATGACTACAAACAAAAGGACAAATTACACATAGACCTTTACCGTCTGTTAATTTTGTCCAGCCTTCTGACCAATAATAATTTAGAACTGCCATGTTGTCATTACCTACTATAGTTGGCTGTATTGTAATGTGTAATCAGTCTCGCATGAGAACGAGAACCATGTCACCGTTTGGCACTTCCTCATATATACATTTAAAGGGAGGAACTAAGAGAGGAAGAGATTAACAGTGCACAGCTCTTTCAGGATTTAAAAAAGTCTAAACAAAGAGAAAAAGCTGAGCCAACCAGACGAACTATAGGTCATTCAATATGCCCTCCAAACTACCTCAATAGCTATCCACTTTTCAGGTACCGGTATACTTATTACAGATAATTAATAAAAGTGATAAGCCCAAATTTGATTTGTCCTGTTCATATCACCTTCCATAATGAACTATTTGTGATGATTAGAATGTGTGTATGTATCCATGATATTTACATACATACATGCTGTCAGAATCCAGGCTCATGGTGAAGACATCAAGAATTTTTTTTTTTTTCCCTCTAAGAACAGAATGGATGCTCTAATAATTGTTGCACAAATGAAAACATTAGCATGGGATGTTTGATTATAAATATTGAAAGTGTTGTTTATAGATCGAATGCAATATAAAATTTGTTATACAGGTGAGAAGAAGTTCTTTGATCAGTGAACCATTGGGTGTTAGCGAGTCATTTGAAGCTAACGCATCATCGTCACATGTAGCAGCAATAGGTCTCTTCACATTGCAGAACTTACGATCCTTGGCCATCGAATACGTACGTCCGGATGACGAATTCTACACAGGAATGTCTGCTGCAGCTTCACAGTCCAAGGTTTCTGATTATTGTATTATTAACCTTGATGAATCCTAAATCATAATTATCAATATTTCTTAATCAATGCATGTTATACAACTCACTCCCAGATCCTAATCAGATGATTGGTCATGCGCGGTCACGTGTGATTCATTTACTGAGCCTATTGCACGCTTTTTCAGTGCGCAGTAGTGCGCGTATAGGTTAGAGCGCATGGGCCTATTCTTGCGCAGCACTATGCGTAAATGGGTATAGAGGTAAGTGCGCTAGCTACATATATGTGTGCGCACTAAATTAAGCCTTATTAAACTTGAGATTTATTTGTCAGCCCAGTCATACTGTCACGTCACAAAACAATCTTGAATGAATTCTTTTTACATCAAATAACAAGGATCTAGAAGTTTCGTTGTATAAAACAAACGATGCATGTTTTCATTCGTTCATTATACGATCTATCCGCCCTCGTTGATGCTGTGTGTATCTATCGCACTCAGCTGCCGCGTCCGCCACCGCGTCATATTCTTGTGTGCGCTCTAACTGCCACATTCGTTGACAGATTTCTTACAACAACAAAAATTTGTATGTAGGTGTATCTTGGTATGATCTCAACACCTATAACTTTTGGTGATGCTACCCCCAGTGTTCCGTCTTCTATAGAGTAAAAGGCCATATTTTTGTGGATGATTTGTGAGCGCTCTATAGGTCACATTTCTTAAGGGATTTTGTTCAAAGTTTAAACAAAGGTGTATCTTGGTATAATCTACAAGCCTATAGATTCTGGTAATGCTGCCTACAGTGTTCCGTCTTTTATAGGGTCAAAGGTCATATTTTGATAGATGTCTTGTGTGCACTCTAATGTGCTGTCTAACTGCATTATTTCTATATAGATTTCTTTCAAATTGAGTAGGGAAGTGTACATGTATGTTGGTAAAATCTATGCACCTATAGTTTTTGGTGATGCTGCCATTAGTGTCCCACGTTTTATAGGGTCAAAAGGTAATATTTTGATGGGTGTCTAGTGTGCGCTCTGCAGGTCATATTTCATGATGGATTTCTTTCAAAATTTGAATGAAGATGTATATTGGTACAATCTACACATCTTCACTTTGGGGCGATGCTGCCCTCATTGTTCCGTCTTTTATATGGTCAAAGGTCATATGTCATTTATGCGCTTTAACTGCCACATTTCTTGACGGATTTCTTTCAAATGAAGTACATATAGAGATGTGTCTTAGTACAATCTACACATCTTAAGTGTTTGGTGATGCTGCCACCTTTGTTCCGTCTGTTATAGGGTCAAAGGCCATATTTTGGTGGCTGTCTTTTGTGCACTCTAACTGCCACATTTCTTGATAGATTTCTCTTAAATTTTCTACAGAGATGCACCATTGGAAAGTGAAAAGTATGCCGCAGACCTGCCGCAGATCTGCGGCAAAGAGTATGCCAAAGTATGCGGCAGAAAGAAATTTTGCTGCAGACTTGCCGCATACTAGTATGCCACAGGAACGGTCTGCGGCAGATCTGCGGCAGGATGAAACTTTGCTCCAGACTTGCCGCATACTAGTATGCCACAGGAACAGTCTGCGGCAGATTTGCGGCTGGATGAAACTTTGCTCCAGCCTTGCCGCATACTTGTATGCCACAGGAACAGTCTGCGGCAGATCTACGGCAGGATGAAACTTTGCTCCAGACTTGCCGCATATCAGTATATGCCACAGGAACAGTCTGCGGCAAGTCTGCCACAGAAAAGTGGGAAATTATACAGTCTGCAGCAAGGCTATAGGCGGCCATTTTGGAGGACCATGCAGTACCATGAGGTTGCAGGCTTCGAGCCCATGATCTTGTAAATTCCTGTGTTAGCACTGTTAATTGTCTTTTTAGCTTCTGTCAAACCAAACAATTTGCTTCAAGTTCTAACCGGTACCATAAGAGGAATTTGTTACATAATAGGAGACCGAGGAATTAACGGACTGTTTCAAACTTTTTTGTTGTGCCATATGTGATCTTATCTTCAGCCCCACTAACTCACTTTTTTGTTTTAACTAGCACATAGATCTGTGACTACTCTTGACTATGTGTATGCAGTTATTGTATTCCTATTCCTCTACCTCTACTTCTGCATTGTGTTAAACCCATATTTGTAGAATTGTTGAAGCAATTCCGCCTGTTTTAGCTGTTTATACTTATTCAAGGTGCTAGATTGTAATGATGCAATACATGCTCTCCAGCATAGCCTTCCTGCAAGACTGCATACTTAATTGCCACGTACTGGATATGAAAGAGTATGTGGCAGGTCTGCAGCAGACTCTTTGTTATAGCCTTTTCTATGAATATTCATGATTTAAAGGAGTCTGCCGTCTTTGTTATAGTCTTTTCTATGAATATCCATGATGAAGAGTCTGCGGCAGACCTGCCGCAGACTCTTCATCATACTGAAAGAGTATGCGGCAAGTCTGCGGCAAAACTAATTTGCATGTGAAAAAGATAACTGTCTGCGTCAAGTCTGCCGCAGGAGTATGCGGCAGGCTCATTTCTTTCCTACACACATATTGTTTTGGTGATGCTGCTCCTAGTCTTGACAATAGTCCGAGCCACTATAGTGGCAATCTCTACACCATCCTTTTGTTTCAGGGAGGGGAGAGGGGACTTTTGTCCCTCCAAACATAAGGATGACACATAATCGCTGCCACTGTCGGGGGATACATTCGCATTGCGCGGCAAAACAGATTGCGATACTTCTAGTTATCATTGATATGTCCCCTTTTCTGTCATTTTTATGCCTCTGCTACAAAGTAGCTGGAGGAATTATGTTTTCTGGTTATCCGTCTGTACGTCCCGTTCTCGTGATCGCGTTATCTCAAGAACTGATTGATGGATTACCGCCAAACTTAGGTCATGTATGTATCTTGATTGACAAACTGATTAGATTTTGGGGTCACAGGGCTTATTCAGAGCTGCCAACTAGTATGGATTTCCTGTAATTGGTACAGAAATTAACGATCATGACGGCAGTGCGGAATGTTGTCTAAAATTACGGATTACCAAAAAAAAAGAAGTAAAACAATTTTTGTTGTTGTTGGTGTAAATATGATTTATCGTAGCAAGTGCTGTGCAAAAGTGGAAAAATATCAAGTATTCTCTTAACAGAAGCCAATTTTTCAACGAAAACTGATGTTTTGTGATGACCTTAATTAATATTTAGCAACTTTGTGCGAGTAAAATCTCCAAAAATTTCAGATAATCATGTGTGTATGCGTCCATGCAGTGTTGGCGTGCCTTTTTTTTAAGAATAATAGCGCCGCATAGGATATTACTGATTTATTCCCCAAATTACTGACTTTGAGCCTTGTGATTCTGATTTTCTCTACTGGAGGTTGGTAGCTCTGCTTATTATGTATGCAAAAATAGCTTGTGATTGTGTTATCCCAAGAACCGATTGATTGATTAGCGCCAAACTTTGGTCATGTGTGTATCTTGCAGAGCCAATGAACTGATTAGATTTTGAGGTCAAAGGTCACAGGGCTTATTATGTTTGCAAAAATAGCTCGTGAACGCATTGTCAATACTGACAGATGGATTACTATCAAACTCTGGACATGTACATGTATGTATCTTGCAGAGCCAATGAACTGATTAGATTTTGGGGTCATGAGGTCAAAGGTCATGGGCTCCTTATGTATGCAAAAATAGCTTGTGAACGCATTGTCAATACTGATGGATGGATTACTATCAAACTCAGGACATGTATGCATCTTGCAGAGCCAATGAACTGGTTAGATTTTGGGGTCATGAGGTCAAAGGTCATGGGCTCCTTATGTATGCAAAAATAGCTTAATTGTGAACGCATTGTCAATACTGATGGATGGATTACTATCAAACTGAGGACATGTATGCATCTTGCAGAGCCAATGAACTGGTTAGATTTTAAGGCCATGAGGTCAAAGTTCAAAGGGTCATACATGTATATGAAAAATAGATTTTAATCCCAATATTCTGAGAACCTGTTGATGGATTACAATCAAACTTGAATTATAAAAAATTGCTTCTGTTTTGGTTTGTAAAATCGCTCTATGGTGGAGGCATCATTTTCGTCTGCGTGCAGTCGAACATGCATCTAGTTTGTTGTTATTTGAAGATCCGGTTTTTCTCTTTGAATCATGTGAATAGACTGGACCTCAGTGTTATAAAGATATACATGTATATTCATATATAAAAGTGTGTTTTAAAAGCATGTATACCATAAATAGCAGCCAATTTTGTCAATATTCTCAAGAAATTAATTTATATTTGTATCCTGCTTGAACAGACACGATCACTCTTTTTCAACTACCGTATCTATAATTATTAATAACATTTGTTCGTCTTTCTTTGCTCTTACCACACCATTTCCCTGTTTTTTTTCTCTATATTATCTCTCTCTGACAATCATTATGTCTCTGTGTCTCGGTCTCTCTATATCTCTTTCACTTCTCTCTCACTCTCACTCCCTTCTCTTTCTCTTGTATTAAAAGTCTTAGTAGTGGTTATGCCTAGGTCACATTTGCCTCGCCGGCCATGGGGTTTAAAATAGCAATTATAGGGCTGCCGCAGCATTCCCACGGTCACATACATTAGCAGTCACAAAATATGTTAGGGTAGCTGTACAGTGTATTTTTAATTTGTGGAGACAGAAAACCTGCGGCTGCCGTACAGCCTTTGAAGTGATGACGCACGGTCGCCTTAGGGCGTCCCTGCAACGGCCCTAGGTTTTTGACAAATACCAAGGCAAACGCAAGGTAGCCGCAAGGCCACTGTATGCCCGACGTATGGTCGCCATGGAACCGCTCAACGGCATGGCTACGGTGTGTCTAATTGCTACGGCGAACCTGGATATGAAAAAAACTTATAACTTCGCGCTATAAGGCGTTAACAATAAGATGTTGTATTGCTCTTTGCGACCGACCCAAATATTTTGAAATCTACGGTCGGCTTTAAAAAAATATAACAAATTGACTATTTTTAAGAGAAAAAAATGTTTAATGAATAAAAAGATATGTATTAAAGCATTCAAAACTGAAAAATATCAGCCCAAAGAGGGAGGAAAAAAAAGATTTCCGACCAACCAACACATCTTTGGAACCTAAAGGGCAATACAACAATACAAAGATAGGGATAAGACCTTGAGGCCACTGCAGATTCTCTGCGGCCACCTCAGGATTTTTTTTATTTCGGGGGCGTACGGCCGCCGTATCCTAGCGGAAGGGCAAAATTAATGTGACCTAGGTATTAATGATGTTACATTAATGACAATGAAATCAGAAATGTCATTGTTGCTTGATATATTATGTTTAACTATTCACTTTATTCCACCTGTCCTTTCACATCACCAGATTGAGAAGCTTGATCACACGGATGCGGTTCTGGGTTCTGCTGCATCCTCTCATTACGCGAGAGGTCTCTGCTTCATGCCACATCTTCAATCACTGTATCTCGACTATGCGCAACTGAGTGATGAGTTCTACTCAACAATAGCCACTGAGGCATCAAAATCTAAGGTATACATAACACGATTCTATTGGAAACGATTTGTTTCCAAATTGTTTTGCCTTCTTTAAACGCAACATATGGGATAACTGTTTTTTTTTAACACTTATTATAATGAAATATTTTATAAACGATAGTGACAAGCACTTTCATATCAGTATAATATTCTGACCGTGCTGACAAGAAAAAAGAATCATGTGAATAGACTGGACTTTAGTGTCATAATGAAAAGGATTCATATAAAAGCGTGTTTTAAAAGCATGTAGCCTATACATGTTAATCCTTTACATTTTGTCAATAGTCTCAAGCAATTAATTTTAATGTTCATTGTTAATATACATATATAACATTTATATTCTGCTTAAACAGACAAAACCTCTTTTTTCCAGTTACCGGTATCTATAATTAATAGAATTTCTTTGTCTGTCTTTCGTTGCTCTCACCACACCCATTTCCCTTGGTTTTTTGTCTATACAGTGTGAGTCAAAAAAAAGTTTACACCTAGAAAATTGCTAATTATTTTAAAAATCATCAATGAGAAGTAAATAATTATAGATCTTATGAAAGAGTGTTTTATTCCGAATCATTTGGTATCATTTTTGTGGGATATGTGTTCACGCTTGGATCAACAGGAGACATTGTTTGCATGAGTGCAAAATTTGACTTGTGCCAGAGTTGCTTATGTGATGTTTGAATAAAACAATTGGGATTTGGGTATTATTACATGTAGTTCGGTCTTTGCAGATCCAAATAACATCCCTAACAACATTAATCATGCCACACACAAACCTGCCAACCCTTACGAATAATCCAGAATATTCTGATTTTCTGGATTTCTAGGACCTGAAAATCCGGAATAGGCTATTCCGATTTTTCATTTTTTCATTTTTTTTTGTGTTCAAGCCAAATTGAGCTTGATTTATCATGTACCACGATTTGAGAGTTCACGTATTGTGTGCGTTGAATGGCTGCATGATCAAGCAGCGAATTTGCATTCTCTTTTTGGTACAGATTTGCCGCGTATTGCCAGTTACACTGCCGCTGCAAGTGCGATTTCTTAATTTCGAACGCATACCGTGCTAAAAATTCCTAATTCTTATTTTCAAATGTTGGTAGGTATGCACACATATCAAATATCGATTATCAAATATCAACAAACATTTTGTGCGCACGCGCGTGTGTGTGTGTGACTTTGCTTCTGCAAAAAGCATATGCAATGCATTTCATTTGATACATTCAATTCATTCTCTCACTCCGCTAATCCGAACATAATACATACTGTAGGCATCACTTTGGCGCAAGTCGATTTTTGCACTCTCGCAAACTATGTCTCCTGTTCATCCAACCGTTAACACATACCACACAAAAGTGATACCAAATGATTTGGGATAACACACTCTTTCATACGATGTATAATAATTTACTGTTCAAAGATGATTTTTAAAATAATTAGCAACTTTCTAGGTGTAAACTTTTTTTTGATTCACACGGTAGGCTATATAGTAGGAGACCAGCCTGTAGGTCCCGTGACCAATCTCTGGGAACAAAGGTTTGAAAGTGTTTTTGTGTTCCCTGATGAATACCGAACAATTTTGACTTGGGCTGTCCCCTTGAAAATCCCAGGCATTTTCGTGAGGGATCAACAAAGGTCACACAGGAATAGAAATTCAAATAGTTCCAATCGTGTCGATATGCATATCAAATTACTCGTCTGGTCATGAGGATTCCCAAAATGTATAGTTTGCTATATCTCCGACCTTAAATGAGGGCGCTATGGTAACAAACGTTGAAAGGTCAACAAACTTTTGACTGGTGGTCAAATTCACCAACACAGTGAACCTTATTAAATTGCATAACAAATTACTCGCCTGGTCATAAGGATTCCAAAAATATATAGGTTGTTATACCTCCGACCTTAAATAAGGGCGCTATGGTCAAAAAGGTCAATACACTTTAGAAATTCACCACCACAGTTAACATCGTCCGATTCTAATGATTTTAGTGTCTAATAATATGTTTTCTGACATAACAAGTTCAACTAAGCAACTTTTAAAATCAAAAGTGGTTGCCATAACCTTGAAATTTCCCCCAAACCCATGGATAAGAAGTTGTT